>JBBPBX010026171.1:21121-38312 GCA_038048925.1 Garcialebias charrua | reverse complement strand
GTCCCTGACAACAGTGAGGTCATTTCTGGGAACCACGGTTTCTGTGGCCATCTGGGAGCTGTGAGTATCAAAGAAAGAGCTCCCCTGCGTACATGTTCCAGCGTCGCCTGAATCAGAGGGATGGGGGGGACACATAGTATAGCACCCCTGCTGGCCAGTTGTGAGCCAGAGCGTCTGTTCCCAGCGGTGCATCTGTTTCTTTTAGTGAGACGTACAAGACGCAGTGCGTGCTGGTTTTGCAGGCAAACAGATCGACGGATGCCCGCCCGTATCATGCCCAGACCTGGTCCACGATGCAATGGTTCAGTCTCCACTCTGAGGCTAGCAGTATCCCCTTGGAGAGGGCATCTGCCCCGTGGTTTAGCTCGCTCGGGATGTGTGTCGCTCTGAGTGATAATATTCGGGGGCTGCACCACGTGAGCAGCTTGTGTGTCAGGCTGAAGATAGGTCGGGACCTTGTCCCCCTTCTCTGATGATAAAAGACACCGTCGACCGGTTGTCTGATTTTATCAACACATGTTGTTTTGTAATCAGCCCCTTCTTGTAAAAGTGCTTCATGGACAGAAAAACAGCTTTTAATTCCAGGAAGTTGATGTGGAGCCTTGCCTCTCGCTGTTTCCAGAGCCCTTGGGCGTTCTGGTTTCTGCAAAACGCTCCCCAACCTCTCTTTGAAGCTTCTGTGGTGGTCACCACACGAGATAGTACTCGTCCCAGCGGGACGCCTGTTGTGAACACTGAAGGATCCCTCCAGGGTTCCAGGGCTGTCACGCACTCTGGGCTGATCAGTATCTTCCTTGCCCGCCTGAGGGAGGTAGGATGCATTTGTTTGTTTAGCCATATCTGCAGAGCACACATTTTTAACAATGCCTGAGGCACGTAGGGAATGGCTGCTGCCAGAAGACCCAGGAAACGCTGTTACGTTTTGAGAGACACTCTCTGGCCCAGCTGAAAGTGTGCTAGGCAGAGGCGGATGGATGAGTTCCGTGTCTCTGAGAGCCATGCTCTGTACAGAATGGTGTTGACCTGTACACCCAGAAATACGGTAATCTGTGATGAGTCAGATTGCTTTTCTGCAGATTTATGACGAAGCCCAGAGCCTCCAGGTGAGCCGTCACCATCTGTGAGTGCAGCTGGGCTTGTGCTCTGTCTTCTGCGAGGATCAACAAATCGTCGAGATAATTCATAATCCTGATGATGGGGACCGCGGCCATTGCTCAGGGGAGATGCATGGCTGAAGTGGTCATTGCCCAGCGTCACCTGTGGCTGACTTTGATGGACTTGCCGGAGGGCCAGCAATATCCCTTCCTCCACCACACGATTGAACCAACGGGACTCTTCGGAGGGGCTCTGGAGTGTATCTGAAGCAGGCTGGAGCAAAGACGAAAACAGGCCAAAGCATTGCGCGAGGGGATGCCGAGAAAAGCCTTTGCACCCCCCAGAGACACCAGCGGGATCAAACCCGCACAGCCTTCACCTGAAGTAATACAATCACACCTTTACGGCAGGTGGGCGTCAGCGTTACCACAGAGGCCCCGCCTTCTTGGTATAAAGACGCGTGCACCCATCTATCTTGTGGCGCTAACTGTGTCACATCGTTTCCTAGCTAACGGAGTTAGCCCGTTAGCTAGGTAACGATGTGACGCAGTTAGCGCCGTCGAGTGAAGCAGCTGCGAAGAGAGAAGAAAAAACCTTGAGGTTAAATAAAAGGCGCTGGGCTAGCTTTCACTAGACCAGCAATACGCAGGAAATTTCTCTGTACGCTCAGTGTAGGGAGCGAGCTCACCTCCGGTCGAGCAATGTAGCTACAGAGAGTCCCACAAATTTCAGGTGTAAGCGAGGTGAAGGGCAAAAGAGAAAGATAGATGGGCGCACGCGTCTTTATACCAAGAAGGCGGGGCCTCTGTGGTAACGCTGACGCCCACCTGCCGTAAAGGCGTGATTGTATTATTTCAGGTGAACCGCGCGGCGGCGCAATTCCCATAGCAATTGTGTTGCACCGAGTGCACTGACTGATAAGAGAACTGGACATCATTAACCTCACGTAGACACTTCCATTGGTACATTTTCATCTTTAAATCGCTTGTTGGTCTGCTGCCTTCATACATCTCCTCCTACATGTCTTTGCGTGAGTGCAGCTACAGGGTGCACTTTCAGGACATGATTACCTGCAGTGTTCCGTCAGTGAGGACTGAACTTGGCAAAAGGGCCTTCTCCTACTCTGCTCCTGCTTCCTTGAGTATCTTACAAAAAGATCTGAAGCTCTCGGCCTTGACTTCTCTAAATGGTTTTAAGAATCTGTTGGAATCCTGGCAAAAACCAATGCAGATATGTTCCTGTTTTTGATTTTCTACACTTACCTTATGGCCTGTCTGTTTTTGCTACTTTGATATCTTTGTTTTAATTTCTTTAAAAAATGAAAAAATAAAAATCTGTATTTCTCTCATGTTTGTCTATTGTTGATTGTTTAAGGAAATTCTACTGTTGCTGTTGTCTTCATTCATTAGTTTGTAGCAGATCACTCTTGTGTTACGATCCAGCGTGGTGTGGGGAGGGGTGAGTCCAGTGGTGCAGACGGACACCCAGAGACACGAGTAGTAAAAAGTCAAAAAGCTTTAATAACAAAAACTCAAGAGCTCAACTGTGGCTGTAATACAAAATCTTCAACATGACGAGTTGAACTCACAAAAACCAAGGAGCTGCAAAAGACACGACACACCAGGGTAGGAAGATGAGTGGCCCGACAAAGACATGCACACAAACAGGGCTGGACTGGCCATTCGGGCATACCGGGCAAATTCCCGGTGGGCCGGCGGTGATTTATGTGATTTATGCGATTTATGGGCCGCTCGGGCGGTCCTGTCACTCATGAACCAAAAAAATAAATTATAGCTATTTTTTTGTCAATCGCGACGGCCGATTGGTTGATTTTCTTGAACGACATCGAGCTAATCCAATGAAATCTCTCAGCACTCTTCCGACCAGCCCCTTCCCTTTACTCGCATCAAGCTATTGCGGTTGTGAAACCTGACACCAGCGTGCCTGACAGAAACTGGACTGTGAGGTGCTCACACGGAGCTGAAAGTTCCTCCTACTCCTACCTGCAGCCTGAGAGGAGGACGAGTGAGACAGGACTCATCAAGGAGTGACGTGACGTCTGCTCTATGCGACCTAGTTTCAGCACGGCATGAAGTTGCAGCACGCGTTAGCACTTAGCATTAGCATGTTGTTGCGGTCTCCTGTTGTTAAAAGACCAGCGCAAATTCAAAAGCTGTGCACGCTGTTTCACAAGACAAGCAGCAGCAACACACGTCACTTGAACGGACTAACCACATCATCCGAACGTGAACGAAGAAAACAGCTTGTAAACACCGATCACAGCAGCTGCTACTTTTATCAGGTAATTCAAATAATTCCAGATCAATAAATTGTAGGATCTCTGAATCATGTCTGAAATGTTGTTGATGTGCAGGCTTTACTGAACGCTGCTAAGACGTTTTCTATCACGTCAACACTTCAGCACTTTATGAAAAAACTCAGACTGATAGTGTCAGCATGTCCTGGAGCCCTGATGATGAGAGATGAGAGATTCAACCACCTCAACTGCTCAAAAAGAGGTATTGTTCTTTTACTATTACTGTACTATTACCTTTTTAATTTAAAATTATAATCTTATTAACTTTTTTTTACCTCTTTGTGTGTTATTTCCAGAAGTTAGCAGCTGTTCTCTTCCTCTTCAAGGAAATCCACATGCAGCTAAGGAGCTAAGGAGTCTGTGCTGGTGATGACCCTGATGCATGCTCAATAATCCAGGTAAAAATCTAAAAAAAAACTATGTCTGGGCCTCTGGACATTCAAAAAACAAAACAAAACAATTGTAGAAACTGAAGGGATTTCTCTTTATGTGTTCGAATGACCAGTCTCTCTTAGGAAAATGATGAAGATTTATTGACAGAAACACAGGTTTACAGGTTAACAGAGTTACAGCATGAATAAGCAATTCTTTGTGCACAGAGAATTGTGAGCATTTTGACAGACCTGTCCTAGGCGAGGTTCTTCAAAAAGTGCTGAAGATATCTGAGATGTTTTGGAGTATGAAGCTGCCGTTTGAGCTTCTCTGGTCTCTGATTGGCTCAGAGCACTGATAAGGCGTCCTGGAGCCTTTCTGCTTGTCAGTTCTATGACCTTGTAGAAATCTCTCGAAACTGTTCTTTGTTCTGCTTATCTGCTCAGTAAGAGAGTTTTAGAAATGTACCATTAGATGTGTCCTGTATGTAATATTAATGAAAATTAATGTCCAAGTGTGTGGTTCATAAGTACTACTTATTTTAATGTAAATTAATGTCCAAGTGTGTGGTTCATAAGTACTACTTATTTTAGTAGTATGATTCCTGTGTTTGTGTGTCTGTGTGTTCCGATCTCCTCAGAAGGCCAAGAGAAGCACAAAGGGCAACTGCCCGCTTAGCATGTTATCTGCCTCTGAACATCCTGTTCGTTAGATCCAAAAGTATGTCTTATAATGTTGTCTAATTGCATAAACATATGTAAAACAGTTGTGAATACCTTGATTATAAAGCACTTGTGTATTAATCATATACAGTAGTGTATTCGATTCAAATGAGATTACCATATAGAACTTCTAAACGTGTGTATTTTCCTTCACTCCCTCTCTCGACCGATCAAAGATCGGTCGAAACCAACAGCTGAACTCCAGGTGGGCCCCCTGAAGAGGACCCCAATCCCAACACCACACCAAAACAAACAAATCAACAAACTAAAATCAATGCAATGTAAATAAACTACCAAAATCAACCAAATCTAATGAAACCTCCATCTGACTCCAATTGATGTATCCCGATGCTCTTTTTGCTTCCAAATCAGCTGGACAGTTACGTTCTTGATGTTTATTTATTGTCTATGTGTTGGTTTTGTCAAAGCTGTGAAACCATATCGCACGTCTGCTTCCTGTGTCTCCCTTTGCTGTCCAAAAACCCTCTCTTGTCCACTGAACGAGCTTAGTTAATGCTGCACCCAAAGTTCACACAGAGCCCTGCCTCCGCCCTCTGCGCTGACTGTGTTCCTCTTGCCGCTTCAAACCTACTCTCGTGTCAAAACACTGCTCTGTCTGAAGCCCATTACCAAACCAGCACTATCACTGCTCCGCTTTTTTGTCCATGGAAACCACTGTCCTCACCGACCACCCCGTGCGCCTTCTGTGTTTTTCATAATTTTATTTTATTTTATCCTGCAAATTTGTTCTCTCCTCGTCATCAGCTTGTGCTCTCCTTATCTCTGAGAGCCTGTTCTTACTTAATTGATCTTATCTGCACTGATTAACGATCCAATTCCTACGGCATAGCTATAATCCTAAATTTTAACGACTCTGTTGTGCACACCAGACTCCCAGAAACGCGTTCCCTCAAGGAGAACTGCCGTTATTTATCTAACCTTTAACACCCAATATGAATAATTGTGGTGACACCAATTTTACCTGTGAAAATATTCACAAACTCATTTTGCTGTGGCCCTCGGGGTGAGAGCCTTGTTATTTTGTTTAAGAGCCTTCTGGAACTGGGAGGAGCAGGCAGGCAGAGCTCCAAATCAGTATTAACCTAATAATTATGTGACCTGCGGCGGCCTGTTCTATGTGTCATCATTAAATAATGCGCTTTACGTTTGGACCCTGAGACTGAGGCCCCAGTGTGACCCCGCCGATTCAAATGGGAGGCCGACGCCTTCACGGGTTGCTGGAATGAGTGACTCCTGACAGCTGTTCCACATGCTCATGCTCTGGTCGTGTGAGCTTGTCCATTGTCCAGCTTAGGTCAGCTTCAGTGCCCCGCCACTTCTTTCTGGTGGCTTTCTCTGCAGGATGCCCCAAGTCCTGACTTCACTTGATTTCACGTTGTGTTTGCTGACTTTGACATCTGTTTGTGTCCTGGACTGTTCTTTTGTTCAGGTCGTTGCCTTGAACTATGGCTGAGGAAGTTCATGGACATTCTGGTGTTTGAATGACAGTTCTTTGGTTTTTCTCCCTTAAACTGTCCTTGTCTTGTGTCCATTCATGAGTGAGAGGTCTTGCTCTCGCTTTCTGGCAGCTGTCACTCTCCGAGTCAAAATGAACCATGTAGACGTCAGCTTTATGCATTCAAATCCAATCGAGCCACCACTGTTACCCCAATCCCCTGGCAAACGCAAAAGTATAATGCATTTTGGTTGAATCCTAGCTCATGGCAAATTACAATTATGTGTTCTGTAAGAAAATAGGTCCGTCTGTCTGATGCTCCCCTTCCCGCACTGCGTGCTGTCATGCTGTAGGCTGAAAAAGAAATGCGAGTAATTTGTCTAATAATAACGCCAATAATATCACTATATGAAAACTCAACAGTGAAATCTTCTCGGCATTTGTCTCCCAGAGCACATCTCTTTGGATCTGGTCGGCACAACGTTTTTCCTTTCCCTAATCTAAAGTCAAAAGCAAAAATTTTACAAAAAGTTCTGACCAGAAATTGAAAATGAATTTAACCTTGACCCACGACTGTCTAATCCAATCTGACTGTCCAATCTACATGTCATTGTTGATTTTTTCTTAACTTTATTTACCCAACCGAGGTCTGTCTGCTTGTTTTGTATATAATGTATATAGAAATCTGTCATATCCTGTTGGTTTTTAAATGTCAACATCTGTTTACTGTGATTGTAGTTTTCTTTATTTTCCTTTGATAAGTGCAAATGCCTATTGCCAATGTGACGTGTGCTGCTGACCACTTGACCAGGTCACCCTTGTAAACTAGATCTCTGTCTCAACGGGCTCTACCTGGTTAAATAAAGGTGATTGATTAATTGATTGATTGTTGATTTTTCTCTAGAACTCTCGTGTTCATCTAATTGATGCTCTGAAACTTCTCAAAGTAAGCTTTTCGCTCTGTGGCTGATTTCTAGATAATCTTCACCTCACCTGCCTGATCGTCTCTCTGGTATTTCCACAACCTCTGAGTGGCCTTCCTGTACCTCTCTTCCAATATGAACCTTTTCATATCATTCCACATTTTTCTGGCTTTTTCCCTCCTTCAGTTTCTGCAATTTGCTTCAACCTCCTGTAGGTGGCGCTGTTTGACTGCTCTTCTTCCTGCCACCTGTTGCTCTGAATTTTATTTTAAATTGAACAGTTCTTTGTGTCCCCTAATTTCTGTCCAGTGTCCGCAATTAAGAACAATTCTTCTAGAAGGTCAATCTGTTCTAGCTGTTCATCATAATTATTAATTAACTGTTTATAGTCTGCGACTGTTTTACAATGAGCTATCTCCGTTCCAATTCCATAGAGATTTTTGTTTCTTGTTTAAATCTGGTTAGGACTCAATTAGCTAAAATTCCTGTTGATCCGTATGCTTTCTCAACAATTTTTGATGCAGGTTCGCTCCAATTGTTATCCCTCTCTGTCTTCACCGTTGGTAAAAATCTGATATTTGCTCGGATCCTAAGCAATAGCTCAACAAAGTTTCCTTGTTCCTGCATTTTTTATTCTTTAGTTTTTATTTTGCATGTGTGCTATAATTGCCACTCAAAACATTCACCCAAAATCTTTATTTCCCAAGCATCCACAGATGAGCTGTGCATGAGAACTACAGGGCCAAGCCTGTGGAACATCAGACTTGCCCCACTGTTCTACAACAGCGCCCTCTGTCAGTCATGCAAAATATAGCAGCACCATTCACCACTGGAAAAAGAAAACTTCACTTCACACTCACTTCACTCTCTCTGAGTCGACACAAACAATTAATGACAATCAAAAACACCGAAAATGGACATATATATATACAAAGACACCCCCCTTTGACATTAATTGACACGTACAGACAAAAGAAACGAAGACAAATAATTGGGATCCCTTCCCCCCAAAATAATGATTCATATTAAAAAATTTAAAGAAATGCGACGCAAAGTAATATAAAACAAATTAAACACAGGCCCAAGTGTCAGCAATACGCTTCCGTACACAACCCTCTACGGTTGCTCTCAAGCGGCAGCCATACGCTTCCGTATTCAACCCTCTGTGGTTGCTTTCAAGCGGCAGCAATACGCCTCCGTATTCAACCCTCTGCGGTTGCATCATCTCTTTTTTTCTTCACTACAGACCTCATTCGGTCACCGCCCCGGTGCGATTCCATTGCACTGATCCGCAAGTTCAGCGCAAGGCACACTGGGAGCTGTAGTTTTCACCTCAGCGTGAACTTCCGGCGACCTCTCTACGCCGCCAGACTTCGGCCACGTCCGATCTCTATGAAACAAGCGGCAGTCGTTTTTTCTACTCATGTGCGGGCATGAAACAAGTCGAACGACCTCTTCCAGCTACTCAAAGGATCGAACGCCCCGGAACCACTTTTCCAAACAAGACAATGAAACAGGTCTCCGTGACTCCCACTAGTCACGCGGACGAACGGATTCGCCCCACGCAAACAAGCGGCCACAACCTGCCCCCACGGCCCGAATAGAAAACGTCTATCCCCCAAAAGTAAGTAATCAAAGCCTCAATGTTCGAGCACCTCGTGATTAAATGAAACCCGAACCACACACATACAACGACACACACGAAGGAAAAAACACGAGCACGCGCCCCCCCCCCCTTCACGAGCACGCGCCTCGGCCCGACACCGAGCTGCCGGGACCGTCTCGCACACACACACACAAGCGTCTGTTCAAACTGAAACCTGTGTCGTCAGAACAAGCCAAATACGCATATTTAACTTTAACTCTAAGAACCAAAATGCATCACGAGACTGAACTTCCTCTGTTTGCAGTTTAATTTGGGACTGTGGCCAAATAGTCGTTTCTGTTTAATACACGGTCGACTCACCTCATGTAGTCATGTCACAGAGCTCCACTGCAAAACATCTGAAGAAAGTCATCGTCGCACCCTCCAAATCAGAGAAAGAGACAAGGCCAGACGATCGGGGTCACCATGTTGAAGGGATTTCTCTTTATGTGTTCGAATGACCAGTCTCTCTTAGGAAAATGATGAAGATTTATTGACAGAAACACAGGTTTACAGGTTAACAGAGTTACAGCATGAATAAGCAATTCTTTGTGCACAGAGAATTGTGAGCATTTTGACAGACCTGTCCTAGGCGAGGTTCTTCAAAAAGTGCTGAAGATATCTGAGATGTTTTGGAGTATGAAGCTGCCGTTTGAGCTTCTCTGGTCTCTGATTGGCTCAGAGCACTGATAAGGCGTCCTGGAGCCTTTCTGCTTGTCAGTTCTATGACCTTGTAGAAATCTCTCGAAACTGTGTTCTTTGTTCTGCTTATCTGCTCAGTAAGAGAGTTTTAGAAATGTACCATTAGATGTGTCCTGTATGTAATATTAATGTAAATTAATTAAGTACTACTTATTTTAATGTAAATTAATGTCCAAGTGTGTGGTTCATAAGTACTACTTATTTTAGTAGTATGATTCCTGTGTTTGTGTGTCTGTGTGTTCCGATCTCCTCAGAAGGCCAAGAGAAGCACAAAGGGCAACTGCCCGCTTAGCATGTTATCTGCCTCTGAACATCCTGTTCGTTAGATCTAAAAGTATGTCTTATAATGTTGTCTAATTGCATAAACATATGTAAAACAGTTGTGAATACCTTGATTATAAAGCACTTGTGTATTAATCATATACAGTAGTGTATTCGATTCAAATGAGATTACCATATAGAACTTCTAAACGTGTGTATTTTCCTTCAAAACGTTTCATCTTTCATCAGAAAGACTTCCTCAGTCTGAGGTGCTGTATTCAGCTCAGTCTTATAAATATCACCCTCTCACTGTGGAAACTCTGGAACAACCTGCCCCCCAACATTAGACAGGCCTCCTCCCTTCACATGTTCAAATCCCTGCTAAAAAAATCATCTTTTCTCTATTATTTCAAACTGTGTGAGCTGACGTAGTGTATATATTTTTTTTTACTGTGTTTTCATTTTAATATTGCTCTTATACATTTTTATTATACTTTTACCGCTGTTAATATCATAATTTTTACCATTGGTGTGTGATACTGTTCTGTACATTTTTAAACCTCTTTTGTGTTGTGTGTGTGAAGCACCTTGATAACAGTTTATCTGTTTTAACTGTGCTATATAAATAAAATAGACTTGACTTGACTCACAGTGGATCAACCAGTTTGTTGATGACAGCTGAAACCAGCTGCTCACATGAGCAAGGAGGACCATCAGCCTAACAATGGATCATTAGCACCCTGATGGTTGTTTGCTATTCACAGAGGGCTGAGTGATACTAGCAACAACAGCATTGTAAGAGGGGGACAGTTGAACCCAGAGGCCTCCACCTCTGTTTAATGATGGACAGTTTCTTTTCACAAAGATGACCTCCTTTACTCCTCTCTCAAACCATCGTTCCTCTCTATCAAGGATGTGAACATCTTCATCCCTGAAAGAGTTGGCCTATACAAACGTATTGTTCACTTGAAACATTTTCAAAATAATCATTTTATAAGTCTTTTTTGTAAACATATTATTTGTTTAGTGAAGTAAAGACACTATTTTTTTTATATAAAGCAAGTATTTCTTTATTCATTCAACCTTCATTTATGATATTGAAATCAAGAAATACCTTATTTTTTATCAAAAGTATTTATGTTTAATAAAGTCAAGAAAGACCATTATGTTTTTTGAATATTTTTAATTGGTAATTATTTTATTAAAACATTTAAATTTTTTATGTATTGTGACAGAGGGTTCTTGTTAGCAGCTGCTGAAAGTAACTAATAAAGTAACTTAGTAATCTAACTTAGTTACTTTCCAAATCAAGTAATCAGTAACTTAACTAAGTTACTTTTCCCAAGGACTAATCAGTAACTTAACTAAGTTACTTTTTCAATGTAACTATGCAATCACTGTGGGCCACTCTGCTCAAAATGCCCGGGCCGATTTTTTGTCCCAGTCCAGCCCTGCACACAAATGCAAACTTATATACACAGCCTAATTACCTAAATCATACACACCTGAGAACACACAAACCTGAGACAGACAACATGCAAGACAAGGTGATGGGCAAGAAAGGAGACGACCACCAGAGAGAGCCACAGTCTTACATCTTGTAAATGAGTCCTCGAGGCTCAATGAGATTATCCTGACTAAATAAAGGTTGAATGAAAAAATATCAGAGGAAAAAGAAGAAGGAATGAGATTGTTAGATTGAGAGTAGGTCATACTTGTCTTAATGATAATATGTTCATGATGGGGAATAGGACCAGTAACACATGTGGAAATTGTGGTAAAACTGAAAGTGTTGAGCATGTCTTAATGTCATGCATTAAGTTTGCAGAGGAACAAGGTAGGAGGAGTATGGAGCTTGGAAGGACTACTAGGACATGATGGGGATAAGGATAAAACAACAATAATAAGAAAAGCAATACTTCTGTATTTACAAGCAATAAATATTAAAAACAGAATTTAGGGACGGAGGTCATGGGCTGCACACATGTTCAGTAGGTCGCGGTATGCACCTGTCAGTTGCTTAGAATCCACCAATAAACAAAACGAAGAAGAAGCTAATTAGCCGGGGCGGGCTTGATTGTTTGGGCTTTAGATTTAGATTGGCTCTTGTTTTTTTTTTTTTTTTTTTGAGGTTTGGAACTCGAGAGTGGAATATAAAAGGGGCTGGATTGCATAAGCTGGACATTGACTGCGGCTTCATGGCCTCCTCCTCAGGAGGAAATAGTGGAGAGGAAATGGAGTGGGTTACAGCATATTAATCGAAAATGAAACGAAAACAAAGAAGAGAAAGGGATAGAAGTTGAAAAAAACAAAAAACAAAAGGCAAACTCCATACATCCGGTCAAATTCAGATGGAAGCAAACAGGGAAGAGGAATTAAAGGTGATAATAGAATTTCAGCAGGAGGGACGATGCTCTCACCCAATTAAAGTAACTAAGGGCATTGAGGAAAAAATAGGAGCTGTCGAATTGGCTAAACTATTAAACAATAAAAAATTATTATATAGGCTACGCTACGAATAAAAACAATTAGACAATATTAAACATGACATATTTTATGGGAGGCGAAATCAAAAACATACATCCCAGGGTCCAATATTAAACTGAAAGGAGTAATTTTGAGAGTGCCACTTGATATGAATGTAGAGGAAATTAAACAAGAAATTAGAGGAGGAAATGTGACAGGATTAAAACAAAAATCGTTACAGATACGTCAGTAATTTTTGCAGTTTGAAAAATCAGTGTACAGCTGGGGTACATACACTTCAGAGTTAGGGAATATATCCCCAATCCTAGCAAGTGTTTTATATGCCAAAGAATGGGGCACGTGGCTAAAGAGTGCAGGGTTTAACCAAGGTGTGCACGATGTGGAGGACCACACGAATGTAGTAAATATTGGTTTTAAGAATCTGTTGGAATCCTGGCAAAAACCAATGCAGATATGTTCCTGTACTGCTACTGATTTTCTACATCAACTTTATAATGTTTTTGTAACTTTAATATTTTGTTTTTAATTTGTTTAAAAAAAATACTGTACATGTATTTCTCTTTTATGTTTGTCTATTGTTGATTGTTTAAGGAAATTTCTACTGTTATTGTCATCACTCTTTAGTTTGTAGGAAGTCGCTCTTGTAAATGAGTCCTCAAGGCTCAATGAGATTAATCTGACGAAATAAAGGTTGAATGAAAAAAAATAGTGGAAAAGATGTAAAGGTGAAATGTTGCAATTGCGGAAGGGACCACAGTGCAGCATACGGGGGCTGTGCAGTGCAGAGAGAAGCAAGGGAGGCAGTAAAGATTAAAACTACGGAAAGAATAACTTATGCAGAGGCGTTAAAGAAGGTTAGAAAAGTAGGTCTAGAACAGGTGTCTGCAACCTTCATGATGAAGAGCCATTTTTACGCTTTCGTTCACTAAATTAAACGTGTCCAGAGCCGCAACCACCTGATTCAACTGTAATTGTCAACTGGTGGCCCATGGACCACTTTAAATTTGTTGTAAGAGACATTTGTGGCCTGTAGGGGTGACAATATAAAGCTAGAAATATAAAATGATTTTTTTTTTTACTTTTATTGATTTTTTTTAAAATTTAAGACAAATGAAAAGACCAGATTATTGTAAAGAGAGGGAAAATAGTTTCTTTAATTTAAAAAAACAACAACTATGAACTATGTAAACCTATGTCATTTTAATTAAGTACCGTATAGAAATAAAGCAAAAAGTTAAAGTATTTGCAAAAGAAATGACTGGAAAACAGCTAAAACTAGAACTTTTTTGTTGTTTGTACTACAAAAATTCAGTTTTATGTTAGTTTTGGTCATGGCTTTAAAGAGCCGCATGTGGCTCCAGAGCCACAGGTTGCAGACCCCTGGTAGACGAAACAAGAAAAATAGAAACTGTACAAAAAGACTATAAACATTCAAGGAAAAAGATCAATGCTGACTCCCGTAGAACAACATAATGTTTGCACACATACATGCAAAGTTGATGACAAATCCATGATTGTGGAAAAGGAAAAGTTTGTGGCGTTTATCTGTCATATTATAAATGTATACAGATGAAAAAGAAAAGTGACAAAATTAAAACGGTTGTTGCTGCAGCAGGAAAATTCTTAGATATGAAGGAACTACAAGCCGATCAGATTCACTCGCTACTTAAAGAGGTACTTACCCGCAAATTTACTTTTTTTTATCTGGTTAACTCCCTAGAATGTGTGTAAAATGTTGTATAGCACTATGTCTGTGTTAATTTTCATGTTTTTGTGCGTGTTTGTTTAAATCGGCAATATTTGGTCCAAAAACGTGTTTACACTAATCCTATGGGTTGAACTGTGGTACTGCAACCTAATTTTCTTATTGGTCAACGACTCTCACTGTGACGTGTCTTCTCACTCTGTCGTCACATCTTCTGCTGGGTTAAGCCCCCAGTATACTGTTCTTTGTGTCCAGCGCCGCTGGACTGGCGTGTGCAGCGCGCAGGCAGTTCATTTTATACTCTGTGCAAGCGCAGCTCTCTGAGTGCAGGCTCCAGCAGCTGCAGCCGGGCGGAGCAGGACAAATTGAGGTCGCTGATTGGTCATTTGCTGACACGCGAGGCAGTTTATCAACGGGCGCGCGTAGGCGTAGTAAAATTTGACCTTGGCGCGTTCACGCCCGTGATCAAAGGCTTTTGCCGCGGCGCTCCCACGGCGCCGAGCGGCGTGAGGCAAAAGAAATAGGTATATTGGGGCCTTTAGTATAAAAGGTTCAAGCAGAGCCACTCCCCTGCAGAGATCGTTTTCTGCACTTTTCCTTTCTGTCTGTGCACGCTCTAACACACTCTCTCGTGGTGCGTTCACTGACAGTCTGTACCATACAAGCACCAGAACAGCTGATCGATATCATTTTCAGATTAGCAACTTATTTATTTTAAGAATACTTTTCACTTCATCAAAATCTATTAATTGAACTCCAGCGTTCTAAAACTAGTTGGTTGTATTTGTTTTCTTATTCTGCAATGCACTAGCGATAATGCCAAGATGGTGCAGAGGCAGGGATCCGGCTCGGGACCCGAAAGACCCGGGTACGATCCCCGGTCACGGCACATTTTCATTTTTTTTAAGCCTTTTGTTTCGGATAGATCGGGTGAGAATAGACAAATACATCTACATAATAATTATTTGTTGTTGCTTGTTTTAAGTTGTTTATTACTAATGTAATTTTAACATTCAAAAACAATAACGGTCTCTCGTCCTGGCCACACCTCCTCGCTCACCACCACCCGTGTATGTTGACACACCCACTTTGTTGCATTTTTCAAATCTTGTCTTGGGGCGGAGCTATCGTAGAACAGTGGGGTAAGTATCTCTTTAAAACGGTTGACACTACAGAAACCAACCGAGGAAAGGATTAGAATGATTTTTCATATTTTGCAATGGAATGCTAGTATTATAGCCAATGGACAAGAACTCAAAAAATAGCTCTACGACTTAAAGCTCCGCTGACATCATCTTTTAACTTTCCATAAAATGGCACAACATATATATATATTAAGATTGACCTCTGATCGTTTTTGCTAAAACAATGTTAAATTAATTAAAATTCCTCTCAAAAATAGTTTAAAATTAGCGCCGTTTTTTTTACATGATAAATACGGATTTTCCCGTTGCGCGATTATGACGTCAGACACAGACTCGCGTCAACTGCGCACATTGAATACAATGGACGGAAGATGCAAACGCATCCGTCCAATTTAGCCATTTAAAACTTTATATTTTAGCGGTTTGTCTTCAGAGAAGCCAAAGTTATTTCGAGTAAACAGCAGGTTATAATTTTTTTTCAGTTCTTGGCATAAACCAACACAGACATGTTCCTGTTTTTAGTGTTTTACATGCTTTATATTAGTAGCTGTATTATGATGCGAAGCCACGGAGCTCCCAGGCGGGAGCTGAAACAGCTGCCGTAATCAGAGTGCCCAACCCGGCATGAAAAAGAAAAACACACCGCTGGCTGAAGCCCTGAGCTCGATGGAATGTCCGGCGTAAAACTAACTTGACCGCGGTTTAATGTGACGCAGATGTGTTTATATAGCTCTGCAAACATTGAACGTTGTTGTCTTGCGGTGTTGAGTGTAAAATATTTCCGTGACACAACGCACATGTTACGATGAAAAGTCGGCTAGCTGCTAGCATGCACTCACCAGTGTTGTCCGATCTTGCGACAGGAACAAGCGTCCAGCTCCATGTAAACAATCCATCTTGCGACAGAAACAAGCGTCCAGCTCCATGTAAACAATCCATCTTGCGACAGGAACAAGCGTCCAGCTCCATGTAAACAATCCATAAACAAACGACCCGCTCTTTCAAAACGATGCCAAAACAAACCCAACAGAGTACTCAGTCAGCCCCTCACGCTTGTAGCTGCCTACAAACTATGAACTGGATTTCCTGAATGTGAGGCGGGTCTTGTTACTCTGGGTTCATGAGACACGCCTCCGTTCAGGAAATCCATTCCATAGTTTGAAGCCAACGTGCATCATGGGTTGGATCGATACGTAAACAAGGCTGGTATCGGTATGTGCCATGAGCATGGTTCCGCTTCTGCTCGGAGGGCGGGCCACGGGCCCGTGTGTAGAACCGCCACAGACTTTGGCTTCTCTGAAGACAAACCGCTAAAATATAAAGTTTTAAATGGCTAAATTGGACGGATGCGTTTGCATCTTCCGTCCATTGTATTCAATGTGCGCAGTTGACGCGAGTCTGTGTCTGACGTCATAATCGCGCGACGGGAAAATCCGTATTTATCATGTAAAAAAAACGGCGCTAATTTTAAACTATTTTTGAGAGTAATTTTAATTAATTTAACATTGTTTTAGCAAAAACGATCAGAGGTCAATCTTAATATATATATATGTTGTGCCATTTTATGGAAAGTTAAAAGATGATGTCAGCGGAGCTTTAAACATAGCTCCTGATATTATATGCATTCAAGAAACGTGGTTGAAACCTCATCTAGACTTTAAAATCCAAGGATATGACTCAGTCAGCAAATATAGTTACAGGGAGTAATGGAGAAGGGTGTGCTACATTTATCAAAACAGGAATAGCATAAAGAACTTGGCAATACTATGGAACATGAATGTGTTGTCATTGAATTCCTCAATCTCAAAAGAATAGGTAATCTTAGGATAGAATAGGTAATCTTAGGATAATCAACTACTACAATCCATGTAAAACAAAACAATCGAACATGTAGCGTCCCGGTTGAAAAGATTGGTTTCTCAAACTGATGGTTCACAATCCCTTTATTTTACAGCCTTGCATGTGAACACACCGTAAGAGCTACAAAATATAAAAAATAAAAATACCATGAGTAACTCAAAACAGTATGTTGCCTTTCACCTTACATGTACAATAAAATAAAATAAAACATACCTTGTTGCAACTTTCTGTGAATTTTACATAACATAAAACATTAAAGCTTGTAACCCTTTGTATCACTAAGCATGACTAAATTACTAAAGGACATGAGCACCTTCTAGTGGGCAAAACATAACGTTACACTTACCGGTAGTAGCAACCTGTAGACATCACTCCATGAAATATAATTATTAGGGGTGCGAATCTCTGTGTCTGGAGAATCGATTTGATTCAGATTTTTGGTGTCACGATTCGATTAAAAATTGATTTTTCGATTCAGAAACGATTTTTGATTCAGAAATG
>JBBPBX010026171.1:0-13760 GCA_038048925.1 Garcialebias charrua | reverse complement strand
TTCCATTTTGGGTCACAGGGATTGCCAGTGCCCATGTCCAGCAAACACTGTGCGATAGGCGGGGTACACCCTGGACAAGTCGCACATCCATCACAGGGTCACATGGAGACAAATGAGACAAACAACCATTCACTCTCGCACTCCCTCCTAGGGACAATTTAGAGTTACCAATCAGCCTAACATGCATGTTTTTGGTCTGTGGGAGGAAACCAGAGTACCTGGAGAAAACCACGCATGTACGGAGATAACATGCAAACTCCACCCAGAAAGGCCCCTGACCAGGATTTGAACCGGGAACCTGCTCGCTGAGAGGCAGCAGCTTTACCAGTTGAGCCACCATGCTGCTGGTTTATAAATATGGGAAAAATCTGGAGGTTATGCACCATAACCAATGTTCCCTAAAGGAAGGGAACAAGGTGCAACATATGATATAGGAATTGCGCCCCCGTGCGGTTCACCTGAAGCATTACAATCACGCCTTTTAAGGCAAGTGAGCGTCTGCGTCACCAGGGGGCCCCGCCCCCCTGGTATAAAAGACGGTGAAGCCTCACATTCGGTCTCAACATGCACTTAACCAAGCTTGGGCATTGGAGGAGCAAACATGTGTTGCATCTTGTTCCCTTCCTTCAGGGAACATTGGTTATGGTGCATAACCTCCAGTTCCCTTATCAGTCAGTCCACTGCGGTGCAACATATGATATTGGAACATACTACATGCCCTGGAAATGCATGCTTGTGCGACCTTTAGTCTCAATCAGACAGGCGTTAACACGTTTCATTCTCCTTTGTGGAGAGCACAGCCTGTGTGACGTCACGAGTTGTAACGTCCAGGCTGTAGTGTTTAATAAACGTGTTTGGAGATGCCCAATTAGCCGCTGCATAGATGTCAGCTATTGGAACACCTTTAAATAGGGCCCAGGAAGTGGCTAGGCCTCGAGTTGAGTGAACATGTATCCCACTGGGTACCTGCTGACCTTTGCTACTGTATGCTCTAGTAGTGCTGGACGATAATTCAATAACGATAAATATCGCGATATACTTTTATTCAATAACGATGATATGAAGTTTAAGCATATTTTCGATATTTCGATAGGATTTTACAACTTTTCACTGACGTTTTTCTGTTTCTGTTCGGGTTGGAGCGGCTGCTTCAACAACGCGCCCGGACAGAAAAAGCTGTGACACAAAACGTGCGTGGTGACGTCGTTGTTACGCAGCGCTCACTCCAGCAGCAGACGTTAGCGGTAGCAGGCTAAAAGCTAAGCTAGTCTCCAAAGCGTGTTGTTTTCGCTTCAAAACGAGTCAAACGAGTGCTCATGACCGTCAGAATGTGACTGAACAAAGTTTCACAAGCGAAGAGAAAGAGACGACATCACTGATGAGGGAAAACTAATTCGTCGGTGTGGACGTAGTTCGGTTTTGTTAAACTGCAGGCTTCTTCTGCAGCGAGTCCTACTCGGTTTGTTTATTTTTCAAAACGTGACGGAGAGTCGTTCTAACTAGCTGTGGAAACATCTACTTGTTTAATCTGAAGAGTTTCCACTCGATAGAATATGATGAGAGTCAGAAGATGAAGAATAAAGTTTGAGCCAACGTTTCCCTGAAACTACGACGTAAACAAACAGCCCCAGCGCGACATGTTTTTTTTTATTGAAAATAAAACAGATTCATCAGAATAAAAAGAAAGAAAAACACTGAATGAAAAGGTGCAGAAAGACGAAAATAGTGTTATAATATCTGCCCCTTGTTTAAAAAATACAAAATAACTACAAACAACAACCTTCACTTCACCTGCACCACACCTTCCCAACAACTTTGATTTAATCATCTTTTAAAACATATAAATAGTTTTATAAATGTTTATGATGATATCAAGTCAACACAATCCTGTTTCCTGCAACTCAGCTCCTTCACACTAGTTCTAAATGAAGATTTTACAAACATTTACATTCCCTTCAGGGTTTAATAACTTTTTAAACAAAATGTAATTGAATATTTGGGGGTAATATTTTTTTTAGTTTTATATATGACTTGTAAAATACTATGTTCAACCAAATCATAACATTTTAATAATTTCAATTGATGAAATAATATATTTGTTGGGTGACCATAGCACTTCCTAATAATAATTCTTACAGCTCTTTTTAGTAAAATAAAAATAGGATTTGTAAAAGTTTTGCATGCTTTTCCCCAAACTTCAATACAACAGATTAAATATGGAACAATCATTACATTATACAATATATTCAAAACTTTGTCATTCAAAAACTATTTTACTTTATACAATAATGTAATTGATTTTGTTATTTTTATTCTGACCCGACAGAATTATTGGGTTGAGAATTTTATGTTTATTTGATGGTGATTTCCATCTTTTTGGAGGCTAAATACAAATACAAGGTGAACATCAATTTATTTGTATAGTTTATAGTTTTTTTTAGGCTTTTATATTGTTTATATCGATATCGAATTATATCGATATCGACCGAAATTAAGAACTATATCCCCTGATGCATGCTCAATAATCCAGGTAGAAAAATCTAAAAAAGCTAAGTCTGGTCCTCTGGACATTCAAAAAAACAAAACAAAACAAAGCAAAAAAAAAACTGTAGAAACGTTTCGTCTTTCGTCCGAAAGACTTCCTCAGTCTGAGGTGCTGGGTTCAGCTCAGTCTTATAAATAGCACCCTCTCACAGTGTTACACAACCAGTTGGCTGATGACAGCCGAAACCAGCTGCTCACATGATCAAGGAGGACCATCAGCCTAACAAAGGATCGTTAGCACCCTGATGGTTGTTTGCTATTCACAGAGGGCTGAGTGATACCAGCAATCACAGCATTGTAGGAGGGGGACAGTTGAACCCGGAGGCCTCCACCCCTGTTTAATGATGGGCGGTTTCTTTTCACAAAGATGGCCTCCTTTACTCCTCTCTCAAACCATCGTTCCTCTCTATCAAGGATGTGAACATCTTCATCCCTGAAAGAGTGACCGCTGGCCTGGAGATGAGTGTAGACTGCAGAGTCCTGACCTGATGATGTTGATCTTCTGTGCTGGGCCATCCTTTTGGCCAGTGGCTGTTTAGTTTCCCCGATATAAGACTGATCACAGCCCTCCTGACACTGAACAGCATACACAATGTTACTCTGTTTTTGCCGGGGGACTGGATCTTTGGGATGAACCAGTTTTTGCCGTAATGTATTTTGGGGTTTAAAAGCCACTGGGACGTTGTGTTTAGAAAATAAACGTCTCAATGTCTCTGAAACCCCTGCAACATATGGAATGGCCACTGGTCTGGGTCTGGGTTCCTTCTTTTCACCTGATGGTTGGCTGGAGTCCTGTTTGGGTTTCTTCTCTGCTTTCAGGAAGGCCCAGTTAGNATATTAGCAGGTTACTGTCTGTCCTAGGCTGCTGTCCTTGACAAGTGAAATGACAAACACAAACACATCTTCTGGTATGTGTTGTTTCTGTTTGTGACTTATATAAATAATGTGTGTGCTTGTGAGACATTTAAAGATGTTTTGAACTTCTGGCAGGTCTCTCTGATGGCGTGGAGACTGGACAGGGCCCGCGGTCGTCAGCTACTTCATCTGCCGGAGGGTCTGGATCGAGAAACCACATCCAGGGGCTTTGAGCATATCTCAAAAGAAAAAAACATGAAGTTTTAAATTCTAGATAAAATAAAGGAATTAAAGAAACATACAGATAAGTGTTAGTGGTTTTTAAAGTTTACGACTACAACCTGCAAAAGGCAACAATGGCTCCACGCTCAAAATGTCCTTGTGAAGACCAGCCAGCAGTGATGGGCTCATCAGGATGTCGTGGGTTCGAAATGCAGGCTGTTCAGCGTTCTCCTGGAAAACTTCTGGATGCCGATGTCATGCCTATAATGACACCAACATGAAAAATGTGGTTTATATCTAACACATATTAGCAAATCTGTTTGTAGAAGTGTTTTTTAAAAAATGTCCAAGAACTATTCCAGATCTTACAATTGTAGAAAACATTTAAAACCGTGCATATGTGATTGCATTTATTTATTATCTAGTGCCACTAAAAACAACAATAGTTAACACAATAAAATAAACTACAATTGTAAAATGTTGAATAGTTTTTTGACTGGAATAAGACAAAATAAGTGATATTGTATTATTCCAGTTGTTGGTGAAGTTTGACTGAAAGTCACCTTTCTGGGTATTTGTGTTATAAGCGTGATATGAAATTTCTTCAGGAACACTGATTAAACTCACTTTAAAACTTGCAGCTCATCCAATTAGCAGGTGCAGTTCGTTTTTGGGCTGGTCCCTTCCATGTACAACTGGGTGCAGGTTGGTTTAGAATGTATTTCCAGCATGGTTGCAGCCACCTCCTTGTCTGCAAACACAATATTTGTGTGTGTCATTATGGAATTCACATGCAGGATTTTCACACATTTTACGTCTAATAAAGGGTAAGCTGTATAAACTGTGTCAAAAGTAAATACGTTCTCAAAGATAATTAAATTTTCCCAGGAAAGCTAATACTGTAAATGTATCTCCTGGGATAGTTATTATTTTTCACATCACAACATCACCAATTGTCTCAGGTTGTATTTAAGACATAGTTTACAGAAATCAAATAAGAAATAAGGACGCTGTGAACATTTGTGTGACTCAAACGTCATGTTTTTGTTTACATACTACTGTATGCTTACAGTATACTGACAGCTCTTATGAAGATATGGTGCTAGTTATAGCAGCTAACAGAAGATGTTAAACCTGTAACAATAACCAAATCAGTCTAAATATCAGAAGTATTGGCGTGAGAAATTTAAAACCTGGTGTGACTGACTCAAACGTCATGTTTTTGTTACTGTGCTAACACTGACAGCTCTTATGAAGATATGGTGCTAGTTATAGAAGCTAAGAGAAGATGTTAAACCTGTAACAATAACCCAATCAGTCTAAATATCAGAAGTATTGGTGTGAGAAATTTAAAACATTTATTTCTGACGCTTGGATAATACAGGTTGTTGACAACGACACACAACTACTCACCCTGCTGGACGTTCGCTAAAAGCCTGAAGGAGTTCCCCATTTTCCATCAGCTAACACAGTCACCTCCTCTAGTATCCGCGGCACAATGTTCAGGCATTTTGACCAGTGGTTGTTCAATATTTTAAGAAAACAAGCTTCTAAATTACAACTCGCTATCATTACGAAGCTCCTCGGCTCCTTCCCGAGCCCCTGCATCCGGTTAGGGCTTTTTGCCGTCCAATCAGAACGCTCGTTTCAGGCGAGCTTTGCGTGATGACGTCAACTGGTAAAAGGTCTATTAGCCGCTACATAGATGTCAGCTATTGGAACACCTTTAAATAGGGCCCAGGAAGTGGCTAGGCCTCGAGTTGAGTGAACATGTATCCCAATGGGTACCTGCTGACCTTTGCTTCTGTATGCTCTAGAAATGGCCTCTGTCACCCAGTGGGAGAGGCGCTGTTTTGACAGAGCTCTGCCTGCAGTAGGCTTTGCAAAGCATATGAACAGCTGATTTGTTTTGCGCCAACTGCTGGTTCTCTCCATATTAGGGATGCACCGATAAATCGGCCGGCCGATCAATCGGCCCCGATTTCCTTAATTTAGGGAAATCGGCGATCGGCCGATCGTTAAATGAGAAGCCGATTTTATCCACCGATCGCATCTGCCTCCGCAAAGGTCTGAAAATCAGTCGCTGTCTCTTTTTGCTCTGCTGTGAGAGGGGGCTGACTAACAGACCCGCCCACCAGATCACGTCTGCACATGCGCGTTAACACAGTCAATACAGGTCACTCGGAACAGCCATGTCGTCGGTTTGGAAGTTCTACGCATAGAAAATGAGCAAAAGATCGCAATTTGTGTAAAGCCGAAGTAAGTCGTGGTGGAGCCACAACAAAAACCTTTAATACAACAAACCTTGTTCACCATTTAAGAAATCACCAAGCAGCCAAGTATGCAACGTTTGAAGCGCTAGCAGCCAAGCTAAGCTAATGCTAACGCTAAAGCTAGTGCTATCAAAGAGCCAGTCGGTGGACCGCTGTTAGCTTTTATGAGCAACGAAAAGAGCAAAGCTACCACGAGAAAAGTGATGGAGTTCATGGCATTAAACGACCAGCCCTTTTCAATCGTTGAGGACAAATGTTTTAGAAGCTTGATGCAGCACGTGAGCCCACAATATAATATGCTGAGGCGGAGATATTTTTCTGATGTTACATTACCGGAGTTGTTCGGCCAAGTTTTGAGAGACACCCGCAGCCTGCTAAAAGCTAATACAAATACACTCAGCTTTACAACAGACATCTGGACTTCTGATGTAAGTTTAATATCCATGTTAAGTTTTACTGCACAGTGGATTGACGAACAGTTTGAACGTCATCAAGTACGGTACTCAAGCACAGACCATGGTGTGGGTAAAGCCAGTGCTTTAAGTGGGCCGGAACTCACCGGTACCCAGTTCCGCCACTTCTAAAATTTAACCCTGAGAGTACCGGGACTTTTTTTAAGCGTAAGGTGCGTTCCGGAACTTATTTTCGTCTTCTCCACTTGAAAGACCCGTGGCAGATTAGAATGCATCATTTCCCCCGACTGGATTTCAAGAAAGAGTGATGCATCTTCACGGTAATAAAACATCTTTGGTGGAGCGCGTCATTTGGCCAATCACAACCTCAGGATAGACAGGGGGAGGAGACGACAGCGAAGTCTGTAAAAAAAACAAAAACAAACTCTGCAGCGCGACAGAGCGCGAGGGAAGCGGAAGTAACTCCTCCAACGTGTGGGTAAAGTTCATATTTTTATATGGCGCAACGTTTGTCACCTTTTTCATCCCTTCTGAGTTTGCAGGTATGCATATTATTATGACATTAGGGAGGGTACCGGCACTTATTTTTTTCCACTTAAAGCACTGGGTAAAGCCAAAGCTACATTGCTGGAGGCTGTTGTGAGAAGATTTAACAACATTGAGCATGATGAGCCCCTGTACATCTTGGCCACTATTCTGGATCCAAGGTAAGTAAATGTGAATATTCTATTTTAGACACAATTACTTTTAGCCTACTATATTTCAAGAAACATTTAAATTAAATTTAAAATAAAAATTTCTTTATTGAAAACTTCAATCAAGAAATGTTTATTTTAAATTTAATTTAATGTTTTTTTTTAATTGCATGTAAATAAAGAAATGCATTTCAATTTGAAATGTATTTCTTTATTTACATGCAATTTAAAAAACTTTTAATGTATACAAAACACAATGATTGACCCATCTTTCTTTGTTTACGCAAAACAAGGTAAAAGAATCGCTACTTCTCAGCAGAGGGGGGGACCAGATGCACACCTGCTACAGGAACATTCTCTGAAGTGGGACCTCCTGACATCGATGAATCTGCAGCAAAAAGGTGTAGTTTACTGTTTGCAGTTCACAACGAAATCTTAAAGAAGAACATTGAAAAGGAGCAACAGCTGGCCAGCCCTTCAGCTATGCAGGTACAGAACTACCTATCGGAGGTTCCTGTCGAAAGGGGCCAGGACCCATTGGTCTACTGGAGGATCAATGAAAATAATTTCCCTAATCTTGTTCTACTTGCCCGAACCTATCTCTCTGCCCCATGCACAAGCATTGAAAGCGAGCACCTGTTTAGTTGGCTGGACATGTAGTAGATGAGAAAAGAAGTCGCCTGTCTGGTGACAAAGCAGAAATGCTTTTGTTCATCAAGAAAAACCTGCCACTAATGAAAAAGTGACTGGAATAAGTCTGTGAGGACAAACTTACCTGTGCGAGTGTTATTTCTTATTACCCACTGACTTGAAAATGTTACACATGCTGCATTATCTTTTTTTTATTTTAATTTTTTTTATTTTAAATGAAAATAAAAATTAAGTTAAAATGTAACAAGTGAGAGAGTAAAATGAACTGATTTTTTTATGGTTAAACTTTGTTTACAATAAAGTAAGATTGGAAAATTTAAGGTACATTTTGACCTTTTCACACCTGAAAATCGGTATCGGCCAAAATCAGAATCGGCAGGTCAGACTTTCTAAAAATCGGTGATGGGTGATCAGCCAGAAAATTGAAATCGGTGCACCCCTACTCCATATAGATGCTCAGGGCCCACACGGGGCAGAGCGCTTTTAAACTCCTCTGTTCTGCATTCAGAGCAGGGGGAGGAGGAAAAGCGGACAGTTCAAATCTCAGACTTTTGTAATTTAAGGTTGGGACTTTTGACACATATGTGGGGTTTGGGCGCAGGGTGACCTTTGACCCATCCTGAGCAAACTGAGTGCACATGTGATGTACAGACAGTGCGTGTAGGTCACCCACGCGCTTTGCCGAGCACAGAGCTAAGAGCAGGGCGGTCTTGTAGGACAGCAGGTCAATCTTAATACTCTGTAGTTGCTCGAATGGTGGTTCACAGAGGGCATTCAGCACGAGTGACAGGTCCCACTGTGGGGCTAAAACTCTAATCGGAGGCCTTTTCTCAGCACGCCCTTCATGAACCTGATCATGAGAGGGTGGGCACCGGGTGATTTACCCCCCCCCCCCATCCTTCATGGCACGCTGAATTTTTATTAATAATAATAATTTATTAAAAATATACAGTATATACAGTATTTTTATTTTTTATTGTTTTTTATTTATAAATAGATAAATGTACAGTACTGTACAGTCACCAAGCACTTAGCCTATCCTAACACAGTTTTTAAAGATGAAGGAATCAGTTGAATTGTCTCCCTCCTCCCTGCAGGCTCCATAGGGAGCTTGCTCCCTTTATGTGAAAGGCAGACAATTCAACTTATTCCTTCATCTTTAAAAACTGTGTTAGGATAGGCTAAGTGCTTGGTGACTGTCCAGTACTGTACATGTATTCATTTATAAAAAAAAAAAAAAAGTAAATAAAAAAAAAAAATTTTTTTTTTTTTTTTTTAATGAGATGCATGCTCGTAAGTCCGGGACCTCGTAAGTCAGAGCGCTCGTAACCTGAACAGTATCGGATCGGGAAAGTATCGGTATCGGTCGATACTGAGTTAATAAGTATCTGTATCGGATCGGAAGTGAGAAATGTGGATCGGTGCATCCCTACTGTATATCCATCCATCCATCCATCCATCCATTTTCTTCCGTTTATCCGGGGTCGGGTCGCGGGGGTAGCAGCCTAAGTAGGGAGGCCCAGACTTCCCTCTCCCCAGCCACTTGGAGCAGCTCCTCTGGGGGAATCCCAAGGCGTTCCCAGGCCAGCCGAGAAACATAGTCCCTCCAGCGTGTCCTGGGTCTTCCTCTGGGTCTCCTCCCGGTGGGACATGCCCGGAACACCTCACCAGGGAGGCGTCCAGGAGGCATCCTAACCAGATGCCCGAGCCACCTCAACTGGCTCCTCTCGATGTGGAGAAGCAGCGGCTCTACTCCGAGTCCCTCCCGGATGACTGAGCTTCTCACCCTATCTCTAAGGGAGAGTCCAGACACCCTGCGGAGAAAACTCATTTCAGCCGCTTGTATCCGAGATCTCATTCTTTCGGTCATAACCCAGAGCTCATGACCATAGATGAGGGTGGGAACGTAGATCGATCGGTAAATTGAGAGCTTTGCCTTTTGACTCAGCTCTCTCTTCACCACGACAGACCGGTACAGCGCCCGCTTCACTTATCCGCCTATCGATCTCACGCTCCAGTTTTCCCTCATTCGTGAACAAGACCCCGAGATACTTAAACTCCTCCACTTGGGGCATATACTGTGTATATATATATATATAATATATATATATATATATATACATATATATATATATATATATATATATATTATATATATATTGTAATGACGCCAACACAGCAGACGGAGTCCAGCCAAACGGGGTTTATTCAGAAACAGGGACGAGCTGCTATTACCGAGGCTACAGCTCACGCCTTAACAGAAAACGCGGTACACACGCGAGCGAACACACTGCTAGCTGCCTGCTAACAACAACACACACACCGGGCTCTTCTTCTTCGTCTCTCTTTTTCCGGTCCCTCCTCCCTGCTCCTACCCCTCTCCTGCCCCCACGACCAATCCAACACATGAGGGCGGGGGACAACAGAATCACAACAGCTCAACAGAACACAGTACAGTACAACTGAACAAATACACAGAAATACTTGGACCCAAAGCAGAACCAAACACAGGGTCGTTACACTACCCCCCCACTACTGAGTCCCTCGCCCACGAGGGGACAAACAAAGTCATCAAACCGTCTTGGAGCCCTCCTCGTCCGCTGCGGGCGAGCTCCCAGCGGCGCTACAGGCTCTGGGGCCGGGGCATCATTCGATGTCGGTGATAAGGCTTCTGGGGAGGTTGGCGGACGCACCAGAGACCCTGACCATTGGCCTTCTGGGGACTGAGGTGCAGACCTGCCTTGATAGGGGGCCAACCTGTCCCTGTGCAGAGCTACTCTTCTCCTGTTTTGGGGCATCTGAACTCTGTAGACCACCTCCCCCAGGCGCTCCAACACTCTGCAGGGACCCACCCACTGACTGTCCAGCTTCGGGCACCGTCCCTTCTTCCTACGAGGGTTGTACACCCAGACCAGCTCCCCTGGAGTGAAGTGTCGGCCCTTAGCCCTTACATCATAGTTCCGTTTCTGGCGCATGCCTGCTTGCTCCTGTTGCCTCCGGGCAAACGCATGGGCCGTCTCTAACCTGTCCTGAAGTTTCCGGGCATACTCGGGACCCGCTGGAACATCCGGTGCATCCGGCGGGCGCCCGAAGGACAGTTCGGCTGGTGTGCGCAGCTCCCTCCCCAACATGAGGAGCGATGGGGTGCATGCCGTGGAGTCCTGTACAGCTGAGCGGCATGCCATTAGCACCAGTGGCAGGTGCTCGTCCCAGTCCCGCTGATGCTCTGCTGTGAGGATGGCCAACTGCTGTCCCAGAGTGCGGTGGAGCCTTTCCACTAGGCCGTCGCTCTGGGGATGTAATGGTGTCGTTCTTGTTTTGTGGATGCCAAGGCGGCTGCACATGGTAGAAAACACCCGTGACTCAAAATTTCTCCCCTGGTCACTATGAATACTGTCTGGTACCCCAAACCTGCTAATCAGGCCCCCAACCAAAGCATCTGCCACAGTCTCTGCTTCCTGATCAGGGATGGCGTACGCCTCCGGCCATTTTGTAAAATAGTCTATAGCCGACAGGACATAACAGTTTCCCCTGTCTGAGCGTGGTAGGGGGCCCATTATGTCCACGGCCACTCGTTCCATCGGGGCTCCTACAACAAACTGTTGTAGGCGAGCGTGAGACTGACCCGTCGGCCCCTTCCGTGCCGTGCAGAGGTCACAGCAGCGGCAGAAATCCTCCACATCCCTCCTACACTGGCCCCAATAAAACCCCTGTCGGAGGCGACGGAGAGTTTTTGTGACACCAAAATGTCCAGACCCAGACGCTCCATGCACGCCCTGCAGGACTACGTCTTTCAGGCCTTTTGGGACTACAATTTGCCACCGCTCCTCACCTGTGGAAGGGTTCTTCCATGACCTCTGCAGTACTCCATCTTCCAGTCGCAGAGCCTCAAACTTGGACCACAACCCTTTAGTTGCCAGCGAGAGTCCAGCAACCTCCTCCCACGGCGGCTTCAGTTGCCTCTCCACCCACTGCAACACAGGTTGGATGTCAGGGTCTTGTTCCTGATGGTGCCTCCAGCTGTCCGTGCCAACCACCTGCAGCTCTCTGCAGATCGCCAAGTCACTCTGACCTGATCCTCGATGGTTCCGATGCAGCTGTTCCTCCTCCAACCTCTCCCTCCGGTCACAGTAACTGCACCCCTCTGCAGCGCAAGGCCGGCGGGAGAGGGCATCGGCATTGGCGTGCTTGGCTCCGGCCCGATGAATGACAGAGAAGTTGTAGGATTGCAGCTCCTCCAGCCACCGGGCCACCTGACCCTCAGGTTCTTTAAAAGACATCAGCCACTGGAGGGCAGAGTGATCAGTCCTGATCGTGAATGATAAGCCACACAGGTAGTACTTAAAATGGCGTAGAGAAAGTACCACCGCCAGCAGCTCTCGCCTTGTCACACAGTAGCGCCTCTCAGCTTTGTTAAAGGCCCTGCTGAAATAACCCACCACTCTCTCCCCCTCCTTCCCCAGCTGGGACAGGACCCCCCCAACCCCCACGCCACTTGCATCCGTGTCGAGGATGAAGGGGAGGGAAGGGTCTGCAGGAGCGAGGACTGGGGACTCAGTCAGAGCTTGCCTCAGGCGGTCAAACGCTCCCTGGCACTGTTCAGTCCACACATAGTCTCTGTTCTTCTGGAGTAGTTGGAAAAGGGGGGCTGCTATACTTGCGAACCCCCGCACAAACCTCCTGTAATAAGAAGCCAGTCCCAGGAAGCTTTTAAGATCTCTCTGAGTCGTGGGGGTTGGCCACTCTGCCACCATCTTTACTTTGTCCTCCATTGTGCCGATCCCCTCTCTGCCGACTCGGTGGCCCAGAAACGACACCTCTTGTTGCATAAAGTGACACTTATCTGGGTGGAGTCTCAGGCCCGCAGCTCTAATTCTCTCCAGCACTCTACAGAGTGAGTCCAGAGCCATTGCAAAAGAGGCGCCATGGACCAGTATATCATCCAGATACACCAGACACTCCTGGCGAGGAATGTCAGCCAGCGTCTGGTCCATCAGCCTGGAAAAGGTGGCAGGTGCATTGCACAGTCCAAACGGGAGCACCTTAAACTGCCAGAGTCCCCGCCCCGTACAAAAAGCAGTCTTAGGTCTGGCACTTGTTGCTAGGGGGACCTGGTAATAACCGCTCCGAAGGTCCAGAGACGAGAACCAGTTGGAGCCGGACACCAGGTCTAGTGACTCATCGACCCTAGGCAGTGGATATGAGTCTTTCTCAGTCACCCCGTTCAGTGGTCTGTAATCAACACACAAACGCCACTCTCCATTCTTTTTGGGCACCATGACAACAGCAGACGCCCAGGGACTGTTTGAAGGCTCGATAACATCAGCCTGCAGCATGTCTGACACTGCCCTGTCACATGCTTCCTGACGGGCCAGGGGAAGCCGGCGGGGATGACATTTTATTGGGCGTGCACCTCCCGTCAGGATGTCATGTTCCACCAAACGAGTCCGCCCCACCTGGTCTTCACTTAGGGCAAAAATGTCCTTAAAGTCCATGAGCAGCTGCAACAGTTGTTCCTGCTGCCGAGTGTCTAAACCCCTACAGTTTTCCGCCCAGATCTTCCGCACCAAGGTCACTGCAGCGTCTTCAGTCTCCTGGGGCACCCACACTGGGTGCATAGGGCTCGCAGGTGCGGGAGCCATGGTGGCAGCAATCTGGCTGGGCTGAGGTGGGATGTGCTCGACAGCTGCAATCTGCGGTTCTGTGTAGCGGGCCACAGGACCCGTGGGGGTGTGATCAGGAGCTACGGGCAACAGTGGAATGAGAGGCCCCTCCTTGAAGCTCCATGTCCCCACACCCAAATCCAACTGGCACCCCGCAGCCCTTAAAAAGTCCAGCCCCAATATGCACATGTCCTGCACCTCTGCTACCCACACAGGGTGGGTGATAGATCGGCCACCTACATTAAAAGTCATTGTCCCCCTCCCCTTCATAGGTGCCATGTCCCCAGTGACTGTGCGCAGCTGCACTGTGGTGGGTTGGATCAGAGTCCAGTCCGGTACCATCTCGGGCCTCACTAGTGTTACCGTGGAACCAGTGTCAATCAGGGCCGTGCATGGAAACCCTTCCACTGAGACGGGGACATAACAAAAGTCTCCAACACATGT
>JBBPBX010026170.1:20107-38313 GCA_038048925.1 Garcialebias charrua | reverse complement strand
CCAGTGGCTTCGACAGCTCTATATTGAGTTGGTACACTGGGGTACCGTTATATTTTGTTAGATCGGCTCACCAGGTCTGACTTTTATTTTATTACTTTGGGATCCTGTGGACACGAGGAAGCTGAAGGCTTGGGCTCTCCTTTTTTCCCAATTTTTTTCTCTTCATAGAGTAGCTGGAGGTGGCGCAACCAGAGCCGCGCCATTGGAGAGTCTAAAATAAAACTCTTCTTAAACCCTCATTTTTTGTCTCTTGTCCCTTAATGCTACGCTCCTTCGGGTCGTAACACTGGGGTACCCCATGTATCGATAATAGTGTGTATTATTTTTATTTTTTTAGAATTCTTTATTCATTTCATAACAAAATTAAAATGCATAACATAACAATTAACATATTTTAAACTACAAAACATAGTATATATAAAATGAAAGGCAGCAGATGAAGAAAAAAATCTTATAATAACTGCTCCTTTGTTATCCAATAAACCATTCAAATAAACATATTCAAAAATTATCAAAACAAGTAAATAACTCAAGCGATATTTCAATTATCTAACCCCGGAATTACACCACATGCGTTACGGCTCCGCCCCGCTCCGGTCCGACCTCCGCAGCAAATACGCACCCATTATAATCAATGACAGAATTTACACTGGCTCCGCACGGCGGCGGTGAGCTGCGGAGAGCGGACGGCAGTCCGTCAAAATTAGAAATTTTTCTATTTCTGCCGGATGACGGAGCTGTGCCGGAGTCAACTTTTGAAGATTACGTCGCACCAACAGGAAAAGGAACGAGCACAACTTCCGTATTTACAAAATAAAATCACCACGGGCGGACTAATCCTAGCTCTATACGGATTTATTTGTACAAAAATGCTGTCAAACTATCATTTATGACTATTCTATGACTAAACTATTATATTTATGACTATGACTACACCTAATAACGCAATACAAAAATAAATAAATAAAAAAGTATTTTATTCTGAAATGTAAACATCACTTCCTGTTGCTCAAACCATGTAGCTCATTTACGAGAGAAGATCAAGGCAGCAGTCTCTCTACAGTTGTTCTCCTTCTTTCCACCGAATGAATTGTTTTGTTCTGACTTACTTATTTATCACTTGATTTATCGCGCGATCTCGCACGTGTCTTGGAGCGGCGCATCCAGGCGGACCTGAGCGGAGCGGAGGCAGTGGGCGAGGACTCGTTCAGCTGCGACCTGCGGACCGGAGCGGGGCGGAGCCGCGTGCAGTGTAATTCCGGGGTAACACTTTACATGAAATACATTCATATATATTTTTTTAGCATATGGACTTTTACCAGTTTCTTAAATATTGAGATTGATTTAGCTTCCTTAACATCTAACTCCAAATCGTTCCACAGTCTAACACCTTGAATTAGGGTAGATCTTCCCTTCTCTTTCTTCATTTTTTTGTGAACTGAGTAATGTCAAAATATACAAGCACTGTGCTCATTTTAAGATAATTCTGAATTTTACATGTATATTTCTTTTACTGTTAATGTTCCTGTTACAGTATATTTCTGTCTGTGCTTTGAATGACTAGTCATGAAAAGCATCACATCTGTCCTCCCTGCCTCCCTGGATCCCTTCCAATTTGCATACCGACCTAATCGCTCAACCGACGATGCCATCTCCTCTGCCCTCCACACAGCTCTCACACATCTGGACACGAAGGACTCTTATGTTAGAATGCTGTTCATCGACTTCAGCTCGGCATTCAACACCATCATCCCCCAACAGCTCATCCTTAAACTGGACAGTCTGGGGCTGAACACCTCAATGTGTAACTGGCTGCTAGACTTCCTGACCGGGAGACCACAGACAGTACGGGTCGGGAGTAACACATCTAGCACCATCACATTGAACACAGGGGCCCCACAAGGATGTGTGCTGAGCCCCCTTCTATTCACCCTGCTAACACACGACTGCACACCATCATACAGCTCCAACCACTTCATCAAGTTTGCGGACGACACAACAGTGGTAGGTCTCATCAGCAACAACGATGAGACGGACTACAGGAACGAGGTGAGCCGCCTGGCCTTGTGGTGCGGACACAACAATCTCACTCTCAACGTGGAGAAGACAAAGGAGATTGTTGTGGACTTCAGGAAGAGGGATGCACAACATGCCCCTCTGACCATCAACAGCACCGCAGTGGAGAGAGTAGACAGCACCAAGTTCCTGGGAGTGCACGTCTCAGAGGACCTGTCCTGGAGCAGGAACACTGCATCACTGGCCAAGAAGGCTCACCAGCGTCTCTACTTTCTCCGCAAGCTGAAAAGGGCTGGAGCTTCAACCCCCATCATGTGCACCTTCTACAGAGGTGCCATAGAAAGTGTCCTGACCAGCTGCATCACTGTGTGGTTTGGTGCATGTACTGCATCCTGCCGCAAGAGCCTCCAGCGCATCGTGAGAGCAGCTGAGAAGATCGTCGGCACCTCCTTCCCCTCACTGCAGGACTTACACAGCAACCGCCTCACTCGGAAAGCCCTCTGCATGGCAGGTGATCCCACACACCCACTACACAGCTGCTTCAGACTGCTGCCATCAGGGAGGAGACTGAGAAGTCTCCAGGCTCGAACCAGCAGACTGAGTGACAGCTCTGTTCATCAGGCAGTCAGGATGCTAAACACTCTGCCTGCTCTGCCTCCCCTCCCATTTGAACTGCCTTAACACAAAAAACTTTCTCACACATTACCACACAACACAAAGATTTTAACACTGGACTCTGTGTCATCAAACGGGTTATTCACTAAACTCTCGGTCATGTGCTCATTCAGTTTGCACTACTTCTCATATTTGCACTAATGTTTGTATTACATCACTGCCTATAGTCATACTACTGTTTACATTCACTGTTTACATACTACTGTTTACATTCACTGTTTACATTTATTAATACTGTTTACATTTATTACTACTGTTTACATTTATTACTACTGTTTACATTTACACTACTTTTATATCTACACTACTGCTGATACATATACAGTATTCTCTGACCAGCCTTATTTAAGGATGCCCAATGTGCCTTACTGCATATGCCACTTTTGCCTCTATACCAACATCAACTTACCTCATACATATACTGTGTACATTAACTCATATGCTGCTTTGCCACTCTTTGCAAATGTCAATGCTAGAACCTTCAGTTTATTTTATAGATATACTTTTTATACTTTTTTATACTACTATGCAAAAACTCAGGACAGTATTACACTTTTATTATTTCATTTTATGCTTATGTTCATTAAATGTTTAGTGTTTTAGTGTTGGTGTAAATTTTCATACTTTTATACTACTATGCAAAAACTCAGGACAGTGTTACACTTTTACTATTTTATGCTTATGTTTATTAAATGTTTCAGTGTTTTAGTGTTTAAATGGTTACTGTTGCACCGAGGGACTGAGAGAAACGCAATTTCAATCCTGTGTATGTCCTGTACATATTGCAGTTCTGACAATAAAGTTGACTTTGACTTTGAATGGAGGAAAACAAATCAACTGTTTGTGTGCTTTGCAGCCCCAGCTACTGGTAGGGTCCTATCAAAGCAGCGCCTCTCACACTGGGTGACTGAGGCCATTAAAAGGGCATAAAGTAGCAAAGGTCAACAGGTGCCCTCTGGAGTGCGTGCTCACTCCACTCTGGGCTTGTCCACCTCCTGGTCATTGTTCAAGGGTGTACCAGTTGCAGACATCTATGCTGCTGCGAACTGGAGCTCAACAAACAAGTTTGCAAAGCATTACAGTTTGGACGTTACTGCGTGTGATGTCACTCAGGCTGTCCTTTCTAACACACAGTAGAAAGCAGCTTTGAGATGCCTATTGAATAAAGGTGGACGTTCACACTAGCATGCATTTTACTGAGCATTTCAAGGGCGTGAACAAATTACGTTCCCATAGCATTTATGTTGCACCGAGTGACTGACTGATATGGGAACTGAAAGTTATGCACCATAACTCATGTTCCCTAAAGGAAGGGAACGAGGTGCAACATACCTGTCCCTTTCAAAATGCTGAAAGCTTGGTGAAGTGCATTTTGGAGAAAGTGGGATGGGCGTCAGCGCCTTAAATACCCAGAGGGCGGTGTCTCTGGCGTGACGCTGACGCCCCGGCCGTAAAGGCGTGAGTGTATTCCTTCAGGTAATCGCGCGGGGCGCAATTTCCCATAGCAATTATGTTGCACCTCGTTCCCTTCCTTCAGGGAACATGAGTTATGGTGCATAACTTTCAGTTAATTATTGCCATAATCAATTAACAGGATTCAAAGACTAGGAACTTGCTTCGGCATAAATAAAATATAAAAGACAAAAGGAAAACATATGTACACCAACAAATACAATACAATACACTATTCAGAAAAAAAAAACATGCAAATGGAGTAGTGCAGTTAAAATACAGTGATAAAGTGACCAAAGCAGAGCATGATTATGAGTGTTCAAGAGTCCGACGGCACAGGGGAAGAAACTGTTCTTATGGCGGGAGTTTTGCTTCAATAAAATTCTTGTTTATTAGTAGAAGACAGTCTCTCTGGTTGTGTTAAAGGTTTAAACTTGTAGACGTCTGTCTGCTGGAAGAGGAGGTCTGTCCTTCTGAGCAAATGTTTGCAATTTCTTTTGTTAAGATGCTGCTGAGTGATAGATTATGGGCACTGCATATCAAGCATCTTTAGATCTTAGACAGGGGTCGTTTGTTTCTTGGTTCCTATCTCAGCAGACACATGTGAAACAGGAAACACTGAGATAAGCAGAGACCCAGCGGCACCTCCTTCACACAGGCCTGTCATGGTCGGTAAGAACTCCGTGGGAAACACGGTCTGAAGGATGTGGTGAGTCAACAGACATGGTACGTTTTTGAAGTGACAGAGATATGAACAGGACAAATGAGTAGGCAGACGTGGAAATTTATCAGGAGTCAGTGCCCATATTTACTGCAAGCTGATGAATAATTTATGCAGAAAAAAGTCTTAGTAAAAGTTTTCCTTGAGGTAGTGAGGTAGCAGACTTTGGAACATGATGGTCACTTTCAAATGAAGTGACACACTGGTTATCTCATACCAATGGCACATGTCAGCAGTGGTGGGAATGCTGGGTCTGGGTACTTCATGTATAGAAGGCAGGATGGAAGGAGACTAATCTAGTGTAAACAGGGTTACCACATAAAACGTGATCACTCTGACTCAAAGTCTCGTAAAGCTGTTTAATCAGGGTGAATTTCAGACGCAAATGAGTGCAGAAAACAACCCTTTGCATTAGTTGTCACAATCTTTGTGAGACTTTTGTCAACCTAACAATTGTGTTTTTGAACACAAGTCAAGTCAGATTAATTCCAAAACTTGCAGTCATTTGGAAAAGCAACTTCACCCTCCTTTAAATAGAGTTTTATGGATCAAATTATCTGGGCTTGACAAAAATCTAATCTCAAATGTTCAAAAACACACAGCTGATTATCATAATTTAACAAATGAAGGTAAAATAGAATTGTGTATAAGAAAAACTATGTACACGCCACAATTCAACAGCAACAAGTCACATTAGTGGTGGACTTTATCGCCCTCTCACATGGTTGTGGAGGAATTTTGGCTCACTGTTTTTAAGAGCATTGCTTCAGTTCATTAAAATGTGCAGACATTTTCTTTGCAAAGCATTTCAGTCAGGTCTGGGTCTGGATATTGGCTTGACCAATTAAAAAAAATTAAAAATCAGCCATTTGTTGTAGATCTGCTCCGGTGGAGCCCAGTGTGATTGTCAGTTGAGGTCACAGTCTGTCATGAACTTTAACATTTAACCTTTGAGCTGAAGCCTGCAGAGTCTGAGATGAAATTTCTGTGCTTTTTTTTATGCCTTTTTCTTTCTTGTGCACTGTCTGACCTTGGGGTGAATTCACTGCGAGGTCATGTGAATAATTCTCACTGCAGAATAATGGACCCCAGGTTGTTTACCTGGCTGCTACTCCCCCCTTCTAAATCCTGTGCAAGTAGTAAAAAAATAACAACATGGTGGGATTTGCTGTGCATTTTGGTACACTTGAATTTAGATTTCAGTCATTTTAGAACCTGGTAAAAATCAAAGCATGTTTATTATGTTCAAATGTGTTAAAAAGCTTTCAGTGTGTAACTTTTATTACTTTTGGTATTTTAATATGTAGCATTTTTTATTTCCATTGCCTTTTTATTTCCACTTGTTCAAATAAGCTTCCAGTGTGTAACTTTTATTACTTTTGGTATTTTAATATGTAGCATTTTTTATTTCCATTGCCTTTTTATTTCCACTTGTTCAAATAAGCTTCCAGTGTGTAACTTTTATTACTTTTGGTATTTTAATATGTAGCATTTTTTATTTCCATTGCCTTTTTATTTCCACTTGTTCAAATAAGCTTCCAGTGTGTAACTTTTATTACTTTTGGTATTTTAATATGTAACATTTTTTATTTCCATTGCCTTTTTATTTCCACTTGTTCAAAAAAGCTTTCAGTGTGTAACTTTTATTACTTGTGTTATTTTAGTGTTATTTTAGTATGTAGCATTTTTTATTTCCATTGCCTTCTTTTATTGCTGTTGTTTCTTATTCTATTTTCATTGATTTATTGTTCCAGTTTATTCATCTTTTTATCCTGTTAAGCACCTTGGTCAATGCAAGGCATTGTAGGAAGGTGCTATACAAATAAAGTTTATTACCCTATTATTATATTATTATTATTAAACCCCAGATTTAGTGGAGGGTGGCCTTTGTATTTTTCCTTGACTGTACCAGTAATTGAGTTGTTTTTGTTCTCAGATAAACAAACTCTTTAGGTTCATGAAGCAAAGCAAGACTAGTGTAGCATGAAGATACGCTCCTCTGACTATGACCTCTGACCTTTGGATTGTCTACTAGACTCGCTGTGTTTTTTAAAGTTGCTTTAAATTTGAACAAAGGCTGATTTTTTTTCACATTCATCGGCCTTGGACTGAGTCAGCTACAGTTTTACTGATTACTCTTTTCTTCTATGCTTTTAAGAAAAAAAAATTGAAGTTTGTTTCATTTGATTATAACAGGTGTGAACAGACATGAATAATGTTGATTATTGTTTGTAATCATTATAATCAAATCATGTGAACTATATGAGGGTATTTACAGTGCTGTGGACATGGTAACTGTCAGTGCTGGGCAGCGCTAATCCAAAAATTAGTTCCGCTATTTCTAAAGCGCTTATGTATTAGCAAAGCTAGCGGAAGCTAAATGCTAACGCGCTAACGTGCAAATGGCGAGCAAACTACTTTTTTTAATCCAGCAGATTTGACCATTTCGTGAAACGGTTAAGCTCAGAAAAACCTTGTGCTATAAAGTCAGCTAAGAAATATATTTTTTCTCAGCAAAGAAATAATTGTTTTTACCGTGTTTTCTTGTAAAGTCCTTCGCTTCTGTGGCCGTCGCCATTTTGAACAGGGCAAATGAGGCGCTGACGCGTCGCGTAGGCCGCTGAGAAACATCCATAAGTTCACCCTCCATGTTAAAAACTCTTCGTCTGACTCTTCGAAAACAAGCAATAAGGCTGCAGAGTAACACACTGGCTGCTAACTGCTATAGAGAGAGCGCTCTCTCTAGCCCCCTTAGGGCGGGGACCGCTTTTGTTCACGGACCACATCCGGTGGTGACAGGATATGGACCGTGAGCAGTCGTCCGGTTGATTTAAGAGCCCGTAAATAAGTTTTTTCATTTTTACTGATAGATAATTAGTTATTAGCGGTACAGCATTTTAAATAAAAATAGTGCAAATCCGCTTATGAATTATAAAAGTTAGTTAATCCGCTATAACGCTTACAAATTGTTTAGGTCCGCTATAAGCGGATTAGTGCTTTAGCGCTCCCAAGCGGTCTGGCGCCCACCTTTGGTAACTGTCCTTATATATTTAACTGTAATTTCTACGGGCATGGAAAATACAGGGCAAGTAGAGCTGCTGCCTCTCAGCAAGCAGGTTGCCCCGGTTTAAATTCTTGTCGGGGGCCTTTCTGCGTGGAGTTTGCATGTTCTCTCCGTGCATGCGTGGGTTTTCTCCGTGTACTCCGGTTTCCTCCCACAGACCAATAACATGCATGTTAGTCTGATTGGTAACTCTAAATTGTCTCTTGGTGTGAGTGAGAGAGTGAACGGTTGTTTGTCTCGTTTGTCTCTAGTGTCCCTGTGATGGACTGGAGACCTGTCCAGGGTGTAACCCGTCTCTCACACAGTTATAGGGCACCAGTGACCCCTGCGACCCGAAAAGGAAAAAGCTGGTAAAGATAATGGATGAATGGATATTTCATACAGCAGAAGCAGAAAAGCAGCTGTCTATCAATATGCGTTTCAGATTAGGAAATATGTAAAGATCATAATGACTCAATCAGAATGCAGCGCTGCCTCCATGGACCCACTTAAAGAGTTTGAACAGATAGAGGAGGTAGAATGAGTGGATTTGGTTTTAAGTCTCAAGATCATCATGGCACTGATGGGTGACACCCTCAATACCATTCATCCTTTCATCCTCATTCTCTTTTCCTCCCTGCTGAGCCTTACTTCAGTCTCCTCCCTCAAACAGGAGATGCTCATATTGGAGCATACAGAAAGGGGTATGATGTTCCTAGTGTAGCATATAGGAGTGAATGGAGGAAGAAAGGTGACAGTTGCTCCTCACTTTACTACACGTATTTACTTGTTTGCACTTGTTAAATTTTGGAGCACCAAGTCAAGTCATTGACCAGTAACAAGTTAACACACTTTATGGATATTCAACCATTAAATTCACCCTCATATTGCCAGACTCAACAGCTGAAGCTGAATTTGTAGTTAATGGAAGTCTACTTTGTTTGTAGCAAAAACTGTAATTGAGCAATTCTGTTTCGTTGATCAGGAATAAATGAAGATGGATATCAGACGAACACATCAGGATGGGAAGAACAAAACCATACAAGTGAAAGTGTCACACAAAGAAAGTTGTTTTGAACTCACAGCTCTCATAAGTTTTTTTCTTTTTTTTGAAAGTGAAGTAAACATGTTCCATCTCAAAACACAGGTGTCTCTCAAGAAAAATTAAATTTTTGAAAAACAGAGCAGAGAAGTATGTTAAAACATGACCTGACATGAAAATACGGACCAGTATGAAGTATCACTTATCATTTTAAAACTGTTTATATGATTAATTCAGCCAAAAACATCAAAACTACAAGAACAAAACTTGATTTATGATCCAAAACACCTGTCCGCAAGTAAACTCATTTTCTTTTTTGTTATACTCTAAAACAACATTACAGGAAACTTGATGCCACAGAACAAGAGCAGTAAACTCACCATGTTTCTGTCATAATTACTACATGAGCTTGATTATCAATCAGTCAGTTGGATATGTGGTCAGTATTTGGATACTTCAATATAGGCAATGGATTTGTTAAGAATTTAAGTACAGTAGATGATAATATCCATTCATTATCTTTACCCATTTCTTGCTTTTCGAGTCCCATACCCAGCAGTCGTCTTGCAAGAGGCAGGCCGGGCAGACCCTGGACAGGTTTCCAGTCCATCACAGGGACACATAGAGACAAAAGAAACAAACAACCATTCATCCTCTCTCTCTCACACACCTATGGACAATTTAGAATTACCAATTACCCTAACATGCCCAGAGAGAACCCACCACACATGTACAGAGAGAACATGCAAACTTCACTCAGACAGGCCCCTGGCCAGGATTTGATCTGGTGACCTTCCTTTGTAAATTCTAAAATAGTGTGGGATAAGAATGAAAAAGTGGACACAGAAGGAAGACATTACTTCAGTGTATAACTAACAGTAAAGAAAGCCATAAATATTTTTGAAATGTGTGAGTTTATTGTAAATTTCACTGAGCTCCATCCATCCATCCATCCATTTTCTTCCGCTTATCCGGGGTCGGGTCGCGGGGGTAGCAGCCTAAGTAGGGAGGCCCAGACTTCCCTCTCCCCAGCCACTTGGAGCAGCTCCTCTGGGGGAATCCCAAGGCGTTCCCAGGCCAGCCGAGAAACATAGTCCCTCCAGCGTATCCTGGGTCTTCCTCTGGGTCTCCTCCCGGTGGGACATGCCCGGAACACCTCACCAGGGAGGCGTCCAGGAGGCATCCTAACCAGATGCCCGAGCCACCTCAACTGGCTCCTCTCGATGTGGAGAAGCAGCGGCTCTACTCCGAGTCCCTCCCGGATGACTGAGCTTCTCACCCTATCTCTAAGGGAGAGTCCAGCCACCCTGCGGAGAAAACTCATTTCAGCCGCTTGTATCCGAGATCTTGTTCTTTCGGTCATAACCCAAAGCTCATGACCATAGATGAGGGTGGGAACGTAGATCGATCGGTAAATTGAGAGCTTTGCCTTTTGACTCAGCTCTCTCTTCACCACGACAGACCGGTACAGCGCCCGCTTCACTGCGGACGCTGCACCTATCCGCCTATCGATCTCACGCTCCAGTTTTCCCTCATTCGTGAACAAGATCCCGAGATACTTAAACTCCTCCACTTGGGGCAGGACCTCCTCCCCGACCCGGAGAGGGCACGCTACCCTTTTCCGGCTCAAGACCATGGCCTCGGATTTGGAGGAACTGATCCTCATCCCGGCCGCATCGCATTCAGCTGCAAACCGCTCCAGTGAAAGCTGTAGATCACGAGCTGATGAAGCCAATAGGACCACATCATCTGCAAAAAACAGAGAAGCGATTCTAAGGCCACCAAAACGGATCCTCTCAACACCTTGGCTGCACCTAGAAATTCTGTCCATAAAAGTTATGAACAGAATCGGTGACAAAGGGCAACCTTGGCGGAGTCCAACTCTCACTGGAAACGAGCCTGACTTACTGCCGGCAATGCGGACCAAGCTCTGACACCGGTCGTACAGGGACCTAACAGCCCATATCAATGGGCCTGGTACCCCATACTCCCGGAGTACCCCCACAGAACCCCCCGAGGGACGCGGTCGAATGCCTTTTCCAAGTCTACAAAGCACATGTAAACTGGTTGGGCAAACTCCCACGCACCCTCCAGGACCCTGTTGAGGGTGTAGAGCTGGTCTAGTGTTCCACGACCAGGACGAAAACCACACTGCTCCTCCTGAATCCGAGGTTCGACTATCCGACGGACCCTCCTCTCCAGAACCCCTGAATAGACCTTACCAATTTCACTGAGCTATGGTTGAATTATTGTGCTTTAAATCCATAAATGAAGTTGATGGGAAAAAAAGCAATGTGATTTTTCTGAGACAGAGCTGAATATTCCAAAACTACACTAAAATTATAACACAGAAATAATAATAATAATGATAATAATGATAATAATAATAATAATAATAATCCATCCATCCATCCATCCATCCATTTTCTTCCGCTTATCCGGGGTCGGGTCGCGGGGGTAGCAGCCTAAGTAGGGAGGCCCAGACTTCCCTCTCCCCAGCCACTTGGAACAGCTCCTCTGGGGGAATCCCAAGGCGTTCCCAGGCCAGCCGAGAAACATAGTCCCTCCAGCGTATCCTGGGTCTTCCTCTCCTAATAATAATAATCAGAATCAGAATCAGAATCAGAATCAGGTTTATTGGCCAAGTATGTTGACACACACAAGGAATTTGTTTCCGGCTGTTCGTGTCTCTCTAGAAAGTGTCTCTCTAAAAATGCTAAAAACTATACAGATACTTTACATTAAAAAAAAGTACAAATAATACACAAAATACAGAAGGATTCACATCACATGGGGGATGTGAATGGGTTGGGGGTCACGCTGATGGATGTCTGATGATCAGCTGTTGATGATGGTGATGGCCTGAGGGAAGAAACTGTTTTTGTGTCTGGCTGTCTTAGTGGACAGAGATCTGTAGCGTCTGCCAGACGGGAGAAGTTGGAACATGTTGTGACCCGGGTGTGTGGAGTCTGTGATGATTTTCCCAGCCCGTTTCCTGGATCTTGCGTGGTACAAGTCCTGAATGGAGGGCAGTGAAGCCCCAATGACTTTCTCAGCTGTCCTCACTGTACGCTGCAGCCTGTTCCTGTCCTGCCTTGTGGCTGCTCCAAACCAGACTGTGATGGATGTACACAGGATGGACTCAATGACTGCAGTGTAGAACTGGATCAGCAGCTCCTGAGGCAGGTCCAGCTTCCTCAACTGGCGTAGGAAGTACAGTCTCTGCTGGGCCTTTTTGAGGATGGAGGTGATGTTGTGCTCCCACTTCAGGTCATGTGAGATGGTGGTTCCCAGGAACCTGAAGGACTCTACCGTAGACACGGGGCTGTTGAAGATTTTGATGGGCAGCAGTTCTGGGGGGTGTCTCCTGAAGTCCACTCTCATCTCTACTGTCTTCAGTGTGTTCAGCTCCAGTTTGTTCAGGCTGCACCAGGACATCAGTCGTTCCACCTCCTGTCGATACGCAGACTCGTTGTCATCACTGATAAGTCCAATGACTGTAGTGTCATCTGCGAACTTCAGGAGTTTAACAGACGGGTCATTAGAGGTGCAGTCATTGGTATAATAATAATAATAATAATAATAATAATAATAATAATAATAATAATAATAATAATAATAATAATAATAATAATAACAATAATGTCAGGTAATGGAGTTTCCTGTGCTGTTTTATTCAATTTATGGCCAACATATTTTGTTATTATAGAAAATATTGTTTGAATTGTTATTAAATAAATAAGGAGCAGATTTAATAAGATATATTCTTCATCTGCTACCTTTCATTTTATATATTTATATATATATATATTTTCAATTATACATATGTTAATTCTTATATTTCATATTATAAAATAAATAAATGAATAAAACAAAACAAAACATAACAAGAAATGCTATTTTTACTTTTCACCTGCAGAGAGCAGTAACACGCCCAAAAGTATATACAGTTCCGCATATTGAAGAAGAAGAAGAAGAAGGAGGGCGAAAAAACAGAACACATCAGACGAAGAAGAAAAAGAAGCTTCAAACCTTGGGCATACGCCTCCATTATTCTTAAAATTGTCATGTTTTCACATACTCGTATTATTTTCCTATTCTGCCTACAACATTTTTAGCTCGAGAAATATACATAATACTAACTGATGAAAGCAGTATAGTTTATATAAGCAAGCCGAGTACGCTTAAGATGGTGTTTAGCTAACCCAACTAGCTAACGAAGCTATGCTACATGGACAATCAGGTTAGCTTACGAAAGCTATCTCCGCTGTTTGTCATATCAAAACCAGGAAAAGGGTGAAGAAAAGCTCCCTGCAACTTCCAGGTTAGTGGAGAATTTGAACTTGTGCTTTAATGTTATTGAATGGGCTGGCGGATACTAATTTGTTCTGTCGGTGTTACTAGTCTTAGCAGCTAGCGTGTTGTTACTGTGAGTTGTGTTTATTTTATACCAGCGCCATGGATAGAGTTGGGACATTCTTTGATCTATCAGATACGCGCTCACGTGGTTCATGTAGCTCTCAATAGTTCCAAATATTTCTTCACTTTAGTGTTGTTCGATATCAGGATTTCTGCTCCGATACTGATACTGGGCCAAAGACAAGCAAGTATCGATATCGATACCAGTACTTTGTGCAAATACACCTGTGTCAGGTAAACCTAAAAAAAATTTAAATAAAATAAAAAGCAGCGTATTTCAAATTAAAGTTGCATAAAGAATGCAAGCCATCAAAGTAATTATTTATTTTAAACTCAAATGTATGTTGAGGTAGTAGCCTCATTTACAACATAGCTGAGCTCACTGTACAACAACAGAAAATAACAGAGGGCACAATCATACAAACTATGTGAAAATGGTGTTTCAAACACAGAAAATAAGGAAAAATCATAAAATTATTAAAATAAGTAATTAAATATCTATTAAATAATAATAGATGTGTTTTTAACATATGATTTTCAATCCATCTTTTCTAGTACCGGTATATATTTTTCAGAGGTCACCAAGGCTAATTTTTTTCCCACCATTGCTCTGTATAATTTAATGACACATGGTCTATGTGTTCCACTTTAAAGGATTGATTATTTAGGAAACGTTACCTAAAAAACGAAGGCTTTTTGCCCATGTGAGATTGATACACATATTATTACTCCGAACTGAACTCATGCAACTATTTGTTGAAGCATTAATTTATTTTGTTACTTATTTCATAACCATATGTATTAATTGGACCAACTCTGACCAACTGCAGTTTTTAGTACTGTCATCTGCAGAAATATTCAGATGACTTTGCAGTAGTCGGGTGTATCAGGGATGGACAAGAAGCTCAGTACAGGGAACTAGTTGGTGGACCGCTTTGTGACATGGTGTGGAAACAATCACCTCATCTTGAATGTGAAGAAAACAAAGAAGATGATTGTAGAGTTCAGGAGAAACAGGGACAGGTCCAACCCTATTTCCATCATGGAAGAAGACGTGGAGGTGATGGAGAAGTATAAATACCTTGGGGTTCACCTGGACAACAGACTGGACTGGAAATGCAACAGTGAAGCCGTCTACAAGAAGGGACAGAGCAGAATGTACTTTTTGAGGAAGCTGAAGTCCTTCAGTGTTTGCAGCAAGATGCTTCATATCTTCTACAAGTCTGTTGTGGAGAGCGCTATCTCTTCTGCCATCATCTGCTGGGGTAACAGCACAAGAGCAAGTGACTTAAAAAGATCAACAAGCTCATAAAGAAGGCTGGAAACAAAAAAATGCCCAATTACCTATCTGATCCCGCCCATTTCTGTCCAAATCATAGAGGTGCCTATTCACATTGGATTAGTATTATCACAGGACCTCTGAGTTCAGCAAAATATAGTAGGTAATGCGCCGGGGAATTTTTAATTTACAAATTACCAACATGGCATATTCGCACGGGATTAACAATACAGACAATCTCTGTAATTATTACAAATATCATCTGGTCCCTAGGTAAAACTAATCCCATGCGAATAGGGCTAATGACTAGGCCTGTTGCGATAAACAATAAATCAATTAATCACATGATGAATGAAAATTATTGACCTCATTTTCATTTATCGGCTTTATCGTTTTCGTGTCTCTCTTTCTACTGAAGACACTGGATGACAAAAGGCTCAACTCCAGTGCTCTTCACTGACCCCCTTCTCTTTTCTCTTTAAAATCCGTTTTAACCATCCGAAATCACATTTTTGGATCGTTAAAAGCAGCTAAGCTGAGAAGCTAAACTGCAAGCTAAGCTAACAGGCCCGACCTTGGGGAAAATACTCTGTCTTGTCGAGCTCCAAAGTTCACGGTTGAAACCCGTGCCTTCGTGTAAAAAGTTGTTTTTCTCTGCAAAAAGAAGCTGAGAACTTGTTTACTGATTTTTTTATTAAAAGCTTTGTGTGAAAATGTTATGCTAAAGAACTCAAATCATCGAGCGTCCGCCATGTCACCATGTCAGCCCATGTCACGTCAAGGGCCCTCCCTCCCGTTTTCTTACGAGCAGTGGTGGGCCTCCGACCGCTAGGTAGCGCTGTTGCGCTAATCCGCTTGTAGCGTTGCTAAATAATCTGTTAGCTTTACAGCGGATTGACTAAGTTTTATAATTCATAAGCGGATTTATGCTATTTTTATTTAAAATGCAGTACCGCTAATAACTAATTATCTATCAGTAAAAACGAAATAACGTATTTACGAGCAGCGCCGGATGTGGTCCGTCACAAAAAAGCGTCCCCCTCAGTCTCTTGGTGTGTGCTCTCTCTATAGCAGTTAGCAGCCAGTGTGTTACTCTGCAGCCTTATTGCTTGTTTTCGAAGAGTCAGACGAAGACTTTTTAACATGGAGGGTGAACTTATGGATGTTTCTCAGGGCCTACGCGACGCGTCTGGATTTAAAAATAGAATTTCGCCACATTAGCACTCTTCAAAATGGCGTCCGCGACGGCCAAAGAAGCCAGGATTTTACAACAAAACACGGTAAAACAATTATTTCTTTGCTGAGAAAAAATATATTTCATAGCTGACGTTATAGCACAAGTTTTTCTGAGCTTGAGAGTTTCACGAAATGGTCAAATCTGCTGGATTTATACTTAAAAAAGTGAACTTTAAGTATACTTCTTTTTGCTAAGGGTCTCCTGGTTCTGGAGGAGTTCTGACCCACTCTTCTTTCCATTGTTGCTTCAGTTCTTTGAGGTTTCTGCTCTCTGAAGGTTTCAGGTTCAGGTTCTGGACTCTGACTGGGCCGTTGATTTGATTTGATTTGATGTTTATTCATTCATTTTAAAAGAACAATACAAAACAGTTTCATCAGATAGAAGAATACAAGTAGGATAAAATGAAAGGAGCAGAAAGAAGATGAAATCTTATTATATCTGCCCCTTATTTATTTCACAGTTTGTTCAACCAATGATAACCTTCAAACTACATCACAAAATGAATAAATCTACTAATTTATCTAACTGTAATACTGTACACAAACACACTAAGCTACATCATATATAGTTTTTGAGCAAGTCCTTTTCGACCTTTTTCTTAAATGTATACAACTCAAACAACTTACTGTATAACAGTTCATGCACCGCTAGTTGGCAGTGTAGTGCAAATATTGCATAACTTGCTGCTACCAATTGTTGAATTTAATTAGCGGATTAGAATTAGCTTCCCCTAATTTTCATAAGACATTAGTGCTTTTGAAATTGCGGACCTAAATAAATTAATTAGTGCTTTAGAAATAGCGGAACTAATTTTTGGATTAGCGTTGCCCACCACTGCTTACGAGACATGGTGCTCAACTATCCATTCTTCAGTTCAAACAGTCTTTTACTTCCATTAGGTGGTCAAAAAAGGTACTATACTCCAAACAAATCAACATTTCTTCTAAAAATTGACAATTAATTATTGTCAAATTTCAAACAATATTTTCGTTTATCACAATAATTTCTGAGACAATTAATCGCCCAGCAAAATTTGTTATTGTGACTGGCCTCCTATTGATGGCAGCTCCCTTTTGAAGTCAACAACCACATCCGCTGACCACCCTGAAAACAATAAATAGTTCAGATGACTCAAACAATAATCATCATAGCTGTAAAGCCATACTAGGATGAAGAAAAAAAAGATGTGACTCTTTGAAAGAAACAACTAGAAGAAAATTGCAAATACTAATTAACATGTTGAGGGTGGAACAAGAGAAAAGTTTACTGTGTAATTGTACATACTGTATCACTATATTTTTTGTGTGGTACAAGATATATATATTTATAATTAAATAAACCCTTTATAGGTTGATTGAGTTACCATGGGTGGCTGTTCTGCAATTGGATGCACCAATCGGTCCGAGAAAGGGATGCGTATGTATGGCTTCCCAACAGACATTGCAAGAAGAAAAAAATGGTTGGCTCAAGTCCGCAGGAGAAACCTCACCACCACCACAGTTCAGAATAACAGAAAACTGTGTGCTGTAAGTTTACTCTGCACTCAAAAATTTTCAATCTGGACTCAAAATGTTTAACTGTCAAAGAAATGTGCAAGTAAATAAACTAATATATCACTCTGCAGGCACATTTTGAGGGAGGGCAGTTTACAAAGACACGTTCAGGCCATTGGAAACTGAGGGCAGATGCAGTTCCAACCATTTTTGCTCATCGCCCACAACCAAGGAGGAGGAAGGATGTTGCAATAAGGAAGGATCCTGCAATAAGTATACCAGAACGTCCACAGTATGTTGATCCACTGACCAGTGATCACACATACTCTTCTAAAGTAAACTATGGTACGAACTGTTAAATAATACATTTCATATTTTTTATTGAACAATAATCTGGGGACATGCCAGCAACTGATGATGAGCCAGGGTCAACTGGGCCAGGAGGATGTATCAACTGGCAATGCAATCAGGGAACAGAGATGAAAAACCTGAGGGAGCAATTAGAACACAAAAAAAATTACATAAGCAGGATAGGAGGAGAACTTCACAGACAGAAGAAAATTAGTGCAGTCCTGTAGAATATATATATATATATATATATATTTTTTTTAACAAAAGATCAGATGAAAACAATAGGCCTGAAGAATAGTAAAAATATCTTACCAGCTCTCCATCACTAACAGGATTGACCCCACAACCTGGTAATTTCTTAGCTCGCCACTCAATCTGGAAACATGAAGATGGACATGAATGTAATGTCAGTAGTGTTACCTGTGATAGTTAAAAAAAAAAAAAAATATATATATATATATATATTTATATATATATA
>JBBPBX010026170.1:0-19638 GCA_038048925.1 Garcialebias charrua | reverse complement strand
CTGAACGATTTTGGAAAATAATCTAATTGCGATTATTTTTCTATTAATTGCGATTGCGATTTAAAATGCGATTATTTTTTTTAAAATACCTTCTCAAGTATTTTTCAACAAACAGAAGCAATAAATTAATCTGTTTTATAATAAACAATGTCAGATTTATTTAAAGCAGAGATTACAATAAAGCAAACAAATCTATGCCTTTTCTTTTCACCATTTCTATTTTTTCTTGTTTCATAAACATAATAGTAAACATGTTAAGTGAATTTCCTAACTACTGTCTGAACTTCACATGACAGTTAATAAATAAATGTAAAAAATTAGATATAATTTTTTTTTAAACTTACTGCTTTCCAGCCAGTAACATCTAAAATAAAGTGCAAAAAACAGAGAATCTGCTTTAACCAACTCGTTCTGGGAATTCAAACTCAGTGAACACTAAATAAACTAGTATCTGTTCTTATTAAATCTTTTAGATGTAAAAAAAAAAAAGAACAACTCTTGGAACAATAATGTAAACATGTAGTCAGTCAGTAACAGCAAGATGCAGAGCCTTGTGAACAGACTCCAACACCTCAGGTTGCCAGGTTAGGATAAGGGAGTGTGCATAACAGTCACCTGACAGCACCTGAAATGGTTTTAAGCTGCTCTAGCACCCTGGCAATCCTTTGGATCCCCATCTTGTTGGACATTCAGTGATGAGGCTGTGTCCAGAAAGTTTGAGATCCCTCTTCAGTCATTGCTGCCTTCTTCCAACTGTGGGAGAGACACTGCCATCCTTTAGTACATGTCCTGTAATACAAAATAAAAAATAAATACACACATTCACATCCTCCACTCTCACTTGTGCAAAAATTGAGGACCTGAAAAATCTTGTTAGTTAAAAACAATGTAGAGGTTTTAGCTTTTCCCAGTTTATCAATGTTAAGAGAATGCAAAACGTGATAACTAAATAGCTTCACATTACTGAACATAATAATTAACATTTTTATTTAAAACGGACAATAAGGATAATATAATAGTCGTGACATCACGACCAGGTTTGGTAATACACGTAATGAGAAAATGCATCACCTCATCTAAATAGCTATGCTAAAGCTAAGCTAACAACAACACCACTAGTTTAAAAAAAAACAGCTTGCGCAAAACGTGTGTTTTACTGGTTCTGTATTAATTCATATCACTAACGACACAACTGTTTTTTTTTTTAAATCAGATAATTAATGAGCTTTTTCACGAAGAACTTTAGCTTGCAGAGCTAGCTGCTAACAGGGCACCGTCAACAACAGTCCTGGTCACATGACCAGCTCGCGCTCTGTTTATCTTCCGCTGTCTCGTGTTTCAGCCTCTAAGATCAGATACACGTTTAAATGGGCTAACTTACCTGAATTTATAACTTTTATGACGTGTCGAGCCTTTTAAGCAACCAGACCCGGCTGCAGAAACAATTCAATGGGGGGGCATTCTATTTTTTCAAGGGGGCATATTTTTTTCAACATTTTATTTGCTTCAAGTTGAACAGCGGCTCTGTGACCACTCCTGGAACTCGACCATTCCTTTGTTAGGTCTAATGCTCCTTTTTTCAAACAGACAACTTTTACTCAAATGTGTTTACTGCAGTTAAAATGACACATTGGTTTTACTTTGTGTTAAATAAAAACTTTCAAAGGTATATTCATTCCTTATTATTCTTATTTTGCTTAATGACATTTAACTCTGCATGTCATCCCTGAAATTCTGACACACAGAATCACAAGTCCAAGTGTGAACTGTGTCACAGAGTAAACACAATAAAAACATGTATTATTTGCAGTATTGTTCATTAAAATGGCTCAACACTATTAATGTATTACAGAACATATATATACAGTAGGCACATTTGATATTGTAGGCCATTGCACTAGTTAATACTTTCAGCAAGTGATTTTACTTTAATACTTTAAGTATTTTTAAAAGCAAGTACTTATTTACTTTTACTTAAGTAAAAACATTAATATGGTACTTCTACTTTTACTAGAGTACATTTTGTCTGTTTATTTGTACTTTTACTTAAGTACAGTGTTTGAGTACTTTCTCCACCACAGCACACCACAATTATGCAAGATTAATGTTATGCTGCAGACAGTATATCAAATAAACAAAATACTGTACATTTATTATCTGCACAGCCATAAGTTTATATTGGACTACCGTACTCATGTCACAGAAAGCACAGTGGTTCTTACCTTTATAAGTTCTTTCTGGTCTTTTTATTTGCAACTCTTCCAATGTTGCTGGTTAGCTCAAAATCTTCTTAATTTCTAGCTTTTTAAAAAAAAAAAGTCAGTTGACTTCAGTGCTTACGTTTCCCACTGAAATGGATGGTGCCGCTTCCTGTCTGCTCTCATTTTCCTCTTGTTTTGTTGGGAAAAAGTTAGATACACGGACAGTGGTGAGCGTGTGTTTCTGTTTGAAACTGCTAGTTTGCACCCGCCCCCCTCGAACTGTAGTTGGCTAGAATGTTGCCTCGGCTTCATTGATTGGTTGAATTGTATGACGGACAAACAAAGATAGGAAAAACAGAAGAATGCACACTCGGAGATTAAAAACAAACAAACAAAAAACTTCACGTCGTCCAGTCTGTCAGGGGGGGCACAGCTGACTCTGCGGGGGGGCAATGCACCTCAATGCCCGCCCATGCCGCCGGGCCTGTAAGCAACTGTGTTGGAGCGCACGGTCTCCTCCTCCCTGCTCTCTCTGTTTTGCTCCACTGTTTTGCTGCGCGCGGCCAGAGCGGCTCACTCCCAAGTCACGTGACCAGTCAAATCGCAGCCCGTGCGATTAGTGAATCGCGTTTTAACATATCGCGAGATAATCGAAATGCAATTAATCGTGCAGCCTTAATATATATTAGTGCTGGACAATAATTCAGTAACGATAAATATCGCGATATACTTTTATTCAATAACGATGATATGAAGTTTAAGCATATTTTCGATATTTCAATAGGATTTTACGTTTCACTGACACTTTCTTGTTTGTGTTGAAGCGCCCGGACAGAAAAATCTGTGACACAAATACGTAAGTGCGTGATGACGTAGATATTACGCAGCGCTCAGTCCAGCAGGCGTTAGCGGTAGCAGGCTAATAGCTAAGCTAATCTCCAACACGCGTTAAGTTTTCTCTTCAAAACGAGTGCCCATGACCGTCAGAATGTGACTGAACAAAGTTTCACAAGCGAAGAGAAAGAGATTACATCACTGATAAGAGAGGAGAGACTAATTTGTTGATGTGGTAATAGTTCGGCTTTCTGAGGTCTGTTAAAATTGAGGTTTCTTCTGCAGCGAGTCCTAATCGGTCTCTTTATGCTGCAAAACATGACGGAGAGTCGTTCTAACTAGCGGTGGAAACATCTAACTTGTTTCATCTGAAGTTTCCACACAATAGAATATGATGAGAGTCAGACGATGAAGAACAATAAAGTTTGAGCCAACGTGTCCCTGAAACTACGGCGTACTGAAACAAACAGCCCCATGCATGTTTTTTTATTCATTTATTCAAAATAAAACAAATTCATCAGAAAGAAGAAAAAAAAACACTGAACGAAAAGGTGCAGAAAGAAGAAAATAGTCTCATAATATATGCCCCTTATTAAAAAAAAAAACCTACAAACAAACAACAACCTTCACTTGAACCATCTCCAAACTGAAAACAAACTTAACAAAAAAAAAAAAGGTATCCTACACCTGCACTATACGTTCCCAACAACTTTAATTTAATCATCTTAAAACATATACCGGTACATAGTTTTAGAATTGTTTATGGTGATATCAAGTCAACTTCACAATCCTGTTTCCTGAATTACAACTCAGCTCCTTCAGACTAGTTCTAAATTAAGGTTTTTACAAACATTACAAACATTCCCTTCAGGTTATAATGACTCTTTTTTAACAAGTTTTAATTGAATATTTGGGGGTAATATTTTTATGAGTTTTATACATGACTTGTAAAATACTATGTTCAACCAAATCATAAAATTTTAATAATTTCAATTGAGGAAATAATATATTTGTTGGGTGACCATAGCACTTCCTACTAATAATTCTTATAGCTCTTTTTTGTAAAATAAAAACAGGGTTTGTAATAGTTTTGCATGCTTTTCCCCAAACTTCAATACAACAGATTAAATATGGAACAATCATTACATTATACAATATATTCAAAACTTTGTCATTCAAAAACTATTTTACTTTATACAGTAATGCAATTGATTTTGTTATTTTTATTCTTAAGTAATTTCCATGAGATTTCTATGTCAGCTTCTCATCAATAACAACACCCAAAAGTTTTATTTAATTAACTATGAATTTCAATGCTGTAAATTTTAAAGATGTTTAAAGTTAAAACTATTAATATTGACACAGTTGAGAATTTTATGGCAAGAAAGTTCATGCTCAATAATCCAGGTACCAAATCCAATAATTCTCAGTGGGTCATCTGGACAGTTTCTTTTTTATAGAAACTGGATGGAGGGTGAAACGTTTCTATGAAAAAGAAACTGTCCAGATGACCCGACTGAGAATTATTGGGTTGAGAATTTTATGTTTATTTGATGGTAATGTCCATTTTTTTGGAGGCTTAATACAAATAAAAGGTGAACATTAATTTATTTGTATAGTTTATAGTTTTTGTAGGCTTTTATATTGTTTATATCGATATCGAATTATATCGTTATCGACCGAAATTAAGAACTGTATCGTGATAAAATTTTTGGCCATATCGTCCACCCCTAATATATAAACAGTACGGTATATATATATATATTATTTTTTTTCTTTCTTTTTCATTTGTTTTGTTATTGCGCTACAGTTTATTGATATTCTTGGTAATAATTCTTATTTCTTGGCCTTGAAAGAGATTCTCATCTCAACTTGACCCATGATTACCATATGCTAAACTAACAATATAAACAAATGTAAATTAACAGTCCTGCAGTAAATACCAACTTTGTAAAGGTTACAGTGTTAAAGTATTTTTATTCAAGCATCTTAATTCAGCCATTATTGTTTTGGAAAGACAGAAAATGAGATATTTGTGATACTGTACTTTAAATGCAACATGCTTCAGCAGTTCACTGAAGTCATTCTCCTGTGGTTTACCTGAAAAACATAAAAAAAAAATATTACTCATCTCCACGATCGAGTTTTTCTTTAATGATCATGTCCCCATTTATGCTACAGTCTTTGACAAAGGCCCTATAACTTGAACTGAATTAACCATGTCATTCTCACAGAAAAAAGGTTAAATATTTTCTAGTTGAGATAGTTCAGTAACTGGAATTACCACAAAATTTAGAAAATTATCAACTTCCAAAATTTAAGCTGTAATGGCTATTTTAAAACACGGAATTAGACAGAAATAGATTCTTATTGACAAACTGCGGTACAGAACAGTCAGCTAACGCTTCACGATGGCAAAAAAAAAGTGTATTTTCATCACCTTACAGGAGAAAACACTTCAGAAACACCAAGAATGAACTACGTTCAATGCTGGAACTGCTACTGTTTGGAACTATTCGTGGCTGCATGACCCACGTGACTTCTGCATTCCATTCTTTCTATAGAAGTCTATGGGCGTGTCACAACTCTCTCTATGGCACTGGTTTATACCATACCAGCTTTATTTATAGAGCACTTAAAACGCCCACAGGACCAAATTGCTTTGTATATAATAAAACAATCATACAGTCATACAGTCAGTAAAAAATAAAATAAAACTAAAGCAGTTAATTTATGTTTTTGTCAATGGTTGTTCATCTGTGCCTGTCGGCTTGAAAATTGTAACTTTGCCCCGTGACATGCGAGAAATAAGTGAAATAAGTCAGCAAGCTAAAGTGCAAGTACAGTAGTCTTTAATTTTTGAAGCTCTGATGTGCAGAAGCAAATAAAATACTCTCTGCTCTGTCTAGATGTTCAAACCTTCAAACAGGGCTTCTAGTATAATCATTTCAGTCTAGAAGAACCACCAACATTTTACAAACAATGTAGCTAATAAATCCATGTCAGCATTGCAGCACCACCAGGAGGACACGTGTCACTCTTTGAGATGATGCCCCAGCTGTAGAGAAGCCTGGTGGGAGTAGAAGCAGAAGAAATACACACACATTTCTACCAAATTGAGGGAGCTTCATTCAGCCTTCAAGATGGACTGTTCTTCAAAGTCCATCACTGACGTCCATGGGACAATTCAAAATAAACACTAAAATTAATGAGTTCATTTATGAACAGAAGTTTGTGAATCCTTTAATATTTTCTTAGCTTTGCAGTCACATGGGGTGTGATGGATTTCTGAAAAAAGTGTTAAAGCTATATGTAACTTTTCTAACAATATATTTTTAACATATTTCTTCACTCTGTCACTAGACTGATGTTAGAGAGGTAATCTCTGAAAAAAACAACAACAAAAAAAAAATTGTCCCCTTGCTTCTCCAGGTGGTAAATAGGCATTTCTAAAAAGAAAAAGTGACCCGCCATTAACCAGCCAATAAAAACAGTTTGTAACCAGCTAATAAAAACAGAGCTTGAATTTGAATCAGCCAATAAAAACAGAGCTTGAATTTGAATTTCAGCAGACCATGGGAGAGCAGAGCCATATATGGCTCTGAGGGGGAGGGATCAGAATGCTTTGCCTGTTGAATTTTTTCTAAGTGCTGCAGTTCTACAGAAACTGCAGACTGAACCTTTAACTATCATGAAAAAAAAAAAGCCTTTATTCCTGCTCATGATGGATAGTGGTGTTACTTGGTCATTTTTAGATGAGACCTAGTTAATTAAGAAGTTTTGTATCAACAATGCATAACAAAATTCTGTAATCTTAAACATGGTTTAAATACGAGAATTGTGAAACCATTTTACATTCATGTGTTGGAAACCTTTTTTTAATACAAACTTTACTGTTATTGTGTTTGTGCTGCTGCTACAGGTACTACAGGTCATGTGCCCATGGAGAATAGGGCCTTTAACAGGTGGCTGGAGTCAGTCTCTGCCACTTTCCTTACTCTTAGTGACCAGCAGCGCAATGTGTCCCTGGACTATCTCATATCTTTAAGTGGTGCTGCCCAGCTCCGCCACCTGTCCAATGGGCTTGAGACGCTGCTTAAACGTGACTTCCTGCGGCTGCTTCCTCTGGAGTTGGCCTTCTACCTGCTGCAGTGGCTGGATCCTCAGACCCTGCTCACCTGCTGCCTGGTCTGCAAACAGTGGAATAAGGTGACTAAAACATTTGAGTCCCTGTTTACCTTGACTCTGGATAACAGATCAGTTTATTTAAATAAAACCAGTTTGCAAAAAAGTAATATCATGGTAAGTTACAAGTGAAAGTAAGCAAATTCAAAATTTGATATTTACATTTCACTTAAATTCTGTTTATTTCAACCCAGTTCAAGCCAGTCCAATTTTAATTCAAGTTTTCCTTATAATATGGAAGAGTTTTGTGTGGTTGATTAGCTTGTTCAGTCAAGTCATAGCTCCTAAAAGGTCTTATGATGTGGAAATGTTGTGATATTTGTGTGGTTCTTAAGCACCAAAGGATAAGGGAAGAGATAGTAATTAATATCTCAAATTGTAATCCTCTTTGTCAATACTTTTTATCTTGCGTGTCCTCTAAGCTTCCACTTTTAGATTTAAACTGACCAGATTTTAGCCTCAGTGCCTACAGACATTTTTGATCCTGATAAAATGTTTTTTAAAACTCATGAATACTCAATGAAAAATTGACAGATTGTGGCAAATTTTCAGTTCAGTTTCTTGTCTTGGACTTACATATAAAGACAAACAAAATTGGACAAACATCACTTCTTTCCAGCAGAACTGGACTCGGGAAGGACAGCCATCTATCTAAATCAGGAACGCGTTGAGAGGCACAGAACTAATAAATAAACAGCATCTAAATGAAGTTTGCAGGTGGACTTTTGATGTAAACTGAAAATCTATGGAAACAAACGACAACAAAAAAAGAAATCTAGTCTATTTACTTCACTTTCAACACCATATCTTCTCTGCTGTTGTCATTAATCACATTAGTTCAAATTTTCTTGTTTTTTGACTCATTTCAGTGCATCCCATGTATTCACAGTAACAAGTCTTAAATCTACTGAGCAAGTCTTTGTCTCTTTCCAGGTAATAAACTCGTGTACAGAGGTGTGGCAGGGTGTGTGTCAACAACTGGGCTGGAGAATTGATGAATCCATTCAGGATGCATCACATTGGAAGGGGGTCTATCTAAAGGCTAAACTGCGCATGACGCAGCTGAAGGATCAGGAGGCCTTTGTGACATCCTCACTCATCGGCCACAGCGCTCGAGTGTACGCCCTCTATTATAAGGACGGCCTCCTCTGCACAGGTGCACCATATCTTTGATTTATGGTTAGCCTGAAACAGTTCAGTCACACACAGATGGTTGGTTCTGTGTTTTATCTGTGCAGAGTCGTTCACAGGAGTACAGTAACTTGAATGGCTTTTAAAAAATTTCTTATAGGCTCTGATGACCTTTCTGCCAAATTATGGGATGTGCGCACCGGACAGTGCATTTATGGAATTCAGACACACACCTGTGCCACGGTTAAATTCGACGAACAGAAACTTGTGACCGGATCCTTTGACAACACTATTGCATGCTGGGAGTGGAGTACCGGAGCTAAAATCCAGCAGTTCCGTGGCCACACAGGAGCAGGTCAGTAAAAAAAAAAAAAGGCGTAAATCGACCCAAATATTTTTAAACCTTAAATTAAAAAAAAAAAACTTAAAAGTTGCCTTAAAATGGGTTCAGACTGATGCACAATTTATGGTGTCTTCTTTTGTAAATTGGCTGGGTTAACGGTAAAAAAAGTTAGCTATTTTTAACTTCATGCAAATATTACCTTTCATTTGTAAATTTTAAATAAATCTTAAATGAAGTGTTGCGTTCAAACCTTCACGCTGATGCATTTGACTCGTTTTAGGGTTGAATTTTCCTAATTTCATATTTATTTAAAGGGATGTTAAAATATGAAAAAGGTCTTAAATAATAATTTTAGTTAAAAACCATCTCACCTGCTGCTAGTTGCACAAATCTATTTGTTGTGTGTGTTTGTGTGCGTTCAGTTTTCAGTGTGGACTACAACGATGAGCTGGATGTTCTGGTCAGTGGCTCTGCAGACTTCTCAGTAAAGGTCTGGTCTTTGTCTGCTGGTGGATGTCTCAACACTTTCACTGGACACACGGAGTGGGTTACCAAGGTCCGCTCATTTACTAATGGACTGAATTCTGACTTTTGCTCATCACTTTTAGTTTGTTTGTTTGTTTTACTTTCTGTGTTGCCTGTCATCAGGTGATACTACAGAAGAGTGAAGTAGAATCTGTGGTCCACAGTCCTGGTGATTATATCCTCTTAAGTGCTGACAAGTATGAAATTAAGGTAAAGTTCTCTTGATACATTATGCTTTATTGTAAGCTGGAAAGAAAAAGGGAAAACCAGCTATTTCTTTTTGGAATTGGTGATATTTGGTCAATAGGATGGAATAAATTATCTGCCACTTCCGCAGGTTTGGCCTTTAGGCAGAGAAATCAACTGCAAGTGTTTGAAAACGCTCTCGGTGTCTGAGAACCGTAGCATCACCCTTCAACCTCGTGTGCAGTTTGATGGACGCCACATCATCTGCAGTTCAGACCTCGGTGTTTATCAGTGGGACTTTGCCAGTTTTGAAATTGTCAGGTAAGATATCAAAGATGTTGAAACAACTCAACTGATAACATATACACTGGATAACAAACAGTCACTCTAAATACAAAAACATATATATGAAAGTATTCTTCTTATGGTATTTGTCCATAATCACTGTTCTATTGATTGGTGCTGATCATTAACAGCTGATTTTTGTCCAAATCAATTTTAGAGACCAGTAAAGGGGCAGATCTGAAACGGTACATGGGCTCATCAAATAAAGGCCATACAATCTTACAAAAAACACGTGATCTTTAGTACCGGTAATTGCACAGTTAGGCCTGTCGCAATAACACATTTTGCTGGACGATTAATTGTCTCAGAAATTGTGATGAATTATATTGTTTGAAATTTGACAATAATTAATAATTAAGGTCAAATTTAAGAAGAAATGTTAGTTAATTTGTTTTGAGTGTAGTAATGTAGTTTTTTTTTGACAACCAGATGGTTTAAACCAAAGGATGGATAGTGAGGGAGCGAGCAGCGTGTCTCTTTAAAAAAATGGTAGGGAAGCCCCATGACATGACATGAACTGTCTCTCTTTCCTGTTTTTCAAAATGGCGGACGCTCTGTGTGGTTTGAGCTCTTTAGTATAGCATTTTTCACACAAAGCTTTTAATAAATAAAATAAAAATTAAAAATCAGTAAACCAGTTTTCAGCTTTGTTTTGCAGAGAAAAACAACTTTTTACATGAAGACACAGGTTTCAACAATGAATTTTGGAGCTTCGACAAGACGCAGGTTTTTTTCCCCGAGGTCGGACTGTTAGCTTAGCTTCTCAGCGTAGCTGCTTTTGACGATCCAAAAACAAGATTTTGAATCGTTAAAACAGATTTTAAAGAGAAAGGGAGGGGTCAGTGAAGAGGACCAGAGTTGAGCCTTTTTTCATCCAGTGTATTCAGTAGAGAGAGAAACAAAGAACGATAAAACCGATAAATGAAAATGAGGTTTATCATTTTAATTTATCATGTGATTAATTGATTTATTGCGGCAGGTATTTGACTATCCTTTACTAAAAGAGGAAGCCGCCCAGAAACAATTTTCAGTCCGGCAAGGAAAAGAGAACATGGCCAAGTTTTACATTTGCTTCTGCATTCTCGCGGAGGAATCCGGTTGGGGTGAGAAGGCGTTAAAGGGGACCAAATGTAGGATATATAATTTTTTGTGGTTTATCTGTGGGCTATCCAGACCATTTTCAGTCAATTTTATACACAAAATAATGCTTAGATAATAAAATATCCCCTTTCTAATTCTGCCAAATTTCACTTCCGTTCTAAACGACCGGTTTATGAATAATGAGGTCTGAAAGCCACGCCCTACAAAGACCTATTTACATTAACTACGCCCTCTGTAACAGCCAGTATCTCTAATATGTTGTTATTTTAAAATTAGCTCTTTTTTATTACTCATTTGACTTACTGTTAGTGCTAGTAGCTTAAGATAACTTACCAAAAGCCCTCTGCGCGCGCCGCCATTTGCAGCTCCTTTTTTTAGCATTAGCCCACCTTCGAGGCTGATAGCTTTTCCTCCTCCGAGCGGGCGGTGTTAGCTCCGCTCGTTGCATGCGGCGCTGTTGGGAGCTATCGCTGCTTCAGTCCACACACAAAGTTCACAGAATGTCTCCAGTTAATTTATCCGCATGAGGCAACCTTTGACCGGACCCCCAGACCTCAAAAGTCAGTAGCTCCCAGCAACTCCCGCACGCAGACGGCGGTCTGCAAAACAAAAGGCTTAAAAAAAAAAAAAGGGATGCCGCGGCCGGGACGCGAACCCGTGTCCTTCGGATGACGAGTCCAGTTCACTACCTCTGGGCCAACCGGGCAGTTATGCAAAAAGCAGTCTTTCATCGTATAAGAAATAATCACAACCACCTACATTTAGAACGGTGAAGTTTTGATTAGATTTTGATGAAGTGAAAGGTATTCTTAAAATAAATAAGTTGCTAATCTGAAAATATATCGATCAGTGGTGCTTGATGGTACAGACTGTCGCCCCACGAGAGAGTGTGTGTGTGCACAGTTTTCTGCCGGCTGCGCGTTGGGAGCGATATTACACTAAAAATTGAACTAAAACGTAAAAATAACAATTATAAAGTATTATTATGTCGATGTATATATCTAGTCTCACCCCGATTTCTCCGAAACAAAAGGCTTTAAAAAAAAGGGGGGAAAAAAAAGATGCCGTTGACAGGATGCGATCTCCGCTCTCCTGCGTGGCGCTCAAGTGTCGTAACCGCTCAACCAAACTGACAGTTGTGCAAAAGTAGTCCTTCATCATATAAGAAACAAGTCCAAACCGCGAGAGTGTGTGTGCACAGTTTCAACGAGACAGAGTTCATTCAAACAAGGTAATAAAACATTCTGGTTTTACTCGAGATGTGCTGCATGGCTGGAGCAGGGCAAACCCCTAGCCCCCCGGGGGCTAAATAAATGAATAAATGACCGCCAGGTCAGCTCCTAAACCGCTAGGCAACCGTGACATCTTTTATACTCAAGTGGGTGGAGCATCACCAGGGGTTGCTAGGTGAGGGGCTGGACTCAGGTTTGAGGTGATTGGCTACGGTTTGTGACGTCACAAACCGCAGGAAGTGTGAAACGAAGCGTTTTTAATCACAGACAAATAAATCTACTTAGAGTAAATAAACCACTGGGTGCATTTTTTTGGCACAAGGACTGTTTTTTTATGAAGTAAATACCCAAAGTTGAGTAAAAAAACATTAAAAAGTGAATTTTGCATGTGTGGTCCCCTTTAACATAGTGCTTTTCTTAACTCGCTCAATAGCAACATTAAAGATCAACTGTTCACTAGTGAATTACCTGTTGACCTAGATGGAACTATAGCTTTAGCTATTAGAGTTGATAATAAAGCACGAGAACATCAGATGGAAGAGAACTACAACTCCCATGAACACCTGTCACCCGTAAGATTTCCACCAGTTCCTATGACGTCATCCTCCGAACCCGAGCCGATGCAGATCAGACACACTCGGCTGACACCGGAGGAGTGACAAAGATGCAAGGCCTGTCTTTATTGTGGAAAGATGGGACACACATTATCCGCCTGTTTCCTGCGGGTAAAAGATTGAGCCCACCAGTTAAACAGGATATACTGGTGGGTACTATTTCTAATACTCCTGTAAATTATTTGAAATTGCCCGTTACTCTTTATGTTAATGCTGTGACTTTCCCTGTTCAGGCCCTGGTCGACTCGGGTGCCGAACAAAATTTAATCAGCCAGAGCTTGGTGTACGAACTCCAGATACAGTCGCTGAAATTGGACCAAGACATCTCTGTTTCCACCCTCACTGGTCAAACCATTTCCACTATTTCACATAAGGCAATAAAGATTAGGTTTGTGGTATCTGGTAACCACAAATAACTAGGTGAATTTCTTATTGTCAAGACTCCAGGGTCACCCAACATTTTGGGTTACCCATGGCTCAGGTTACACAACCCTCATATTAATTGGGAGGAGGGTCGTATTGACAGTTGGGGGGTATGTTGCTCAGCTGAATGCCTTCCCTCAGCCATATATCCTAGTCCCGTCAAAATAGCACCCAGTAAACCCATAGATCCATCCATTGTTCCTGACGTTTAACATTCTTTAGCACCTGTATTCAGCAAACAGAAAGCTTTGTCGTTACCACCCCACAGGCCATATGATTGTTCCATTGACCTGATAACCGGAGCTCCACTACCAACTAGCCGGCTGTACAACATCTCTGGTCCCGAAAGAACGACAATGAAGGAATACATTGAGGCTTCATTAAATAGTGGCATCATTCGTCCATCCACATCTCCTCTGGGTGCCGGTTTCTTCTTTGTGGCAAAGAAAGATAAGTCTCTCCGACCATGCATTGACTACCGGGGACTCAATCAAATTACAATTAAAAACAAATACCCTTTTCCACTCATTGATTAGGTTTATGAGCAACTTCAAGAAGCAACAATATTTTCAAAATTGGATCTAAGAAATGCGTGTCGCCTCATGCCTATACACCAAGGTGATGAATGGAAGACCGTTTTCAAGACTCCCATGAGCCATTTTGAATTCTTGGTCATGCCTTTTGGCTTAACCAACGCCCCTGCCATTTTTCAGACACTGGTAAATGATGTGCTACGGGATTTCCTCGGGGTGTTCGTCTTCGTTTATCCAGACGACATTCTCATTTTTTCCAAAGATCAGGAACAACACATTTATCATGTGAAATCTGTGTTACAATGTCTACTAGAGAACCATCTATATGTCAAGACCTAAAAATGTGATTTTCATGTCTCTACAGTCCCCTTCCTAGAGTTCATCTTCGAGAGAAGACAGGTAAGGTCAGACCCAGTGAAGATTCAGGCGGTAGTGGACTGGCCTACTCCAACGACCCGTAAACAGCTTCAATGCTTCTTGGGGTTTGCCAATTTTTACCGATGTTTTATACAGAATTATAGCAAGTTTGCCACTCTTCTAACCAAACTGACATCCTCCCTCAGGAAGTTTGAATGGTCTCCAGAATCAGAGAGAGCCTTCACTGACCTCAAGACTTTGTTTTCCATGGCTCCCATTTTGTCTCACCCGGACATCAACAGACAATTCATGGTGGAGGTGGACGTCTCCGAATCCGGGGTGGGAGCTGTTCTTTCCCAGAGGTCATTGGAGGATAACAAGCTTCATCCCTGCGCCTTCTTTTCTTGATACCTTTCTCCAGCCAAAAGCAACTATGATGTTGGGGATAGGGAGTTGCTAGCCATAAAGATGGCATTGGTAGAGTGGCACCACTGGCTAGAGGGTGCTGAAACTCAATTTGTGGTTCTCAGTGACCATAAGAATCGGGCGTACCCACAGAATGCTAATAGACCCAATGCTCGACAGGCTCGTTGGTCACTTGCCAGATTAAATTTTTCCATCTCATATATTCCAGGAACATGTAACGTAAAACCAGACACCCTATCACAACAGTTGGCTACGGCGGAAGAACTCAAAATCCCCACAAACATCCTTCCCCCATCTTTCACGGTGAGTGTCATGACATAGGAGTTTGACAAAGTGATCCGGGATGCACAGTAGACTGTACCCGACCCGGGTACTGGCCCTAGGGATAAGAGATTTGTTCCTCCAGCTGACGTCAGTATGGTACTTGGACTATGGTCCATTCTGCAAAATTTACTAGTCACCTAGATGTCTGTCGTATGCTACAGCTCGTCAAGACCAGTAATGGAATAGTTACATTGAAAAAGTAACTTAGTTAAGTTACTGATTAGTCCATGGGAAAAGTAACTTAGTTAAGTTACTGATTACTTGATTTGGAAAGTAACTAAGTTAGATTACTAAGTTACTTTATTAGTTACTTTCAGCAACTGCTGACAAGAACCCTCTGTCACAATACATAAAAAATTTAAATGTTTTAATAAAATAATTACTAATTAAAAATATTCAAAAAACATAATAGTCCTTTGATGAGTACAATTAATGGACTAAGTTTTCCCTCGCCCGGACGCGGGTCACCGGGGCCCCACTCTGGAGCCAGGCCCGGAGGTGGGGCACGCTGGCGAGCGCCTGGTGGCCGGGCTTTTACCCATGGAGCCCGGCCGGGCACAGCCCGAAGAGGAGACGTGGGTCCCCCTTCCCATGGGCTCACCACCTGTGGGAGGGGCCAAAGGGGTCGGGTGCAATGTGAGATGGGTGGTGGCCGAGGGCGGGGACCCTGGCGGTCTGATCCTCGGCTACAGAAGCTGGCCATTGGGACATGGAATGTCACCTCTCTGGTGGGGAAGGAGCCTGAGCTAGTGTGTGAGGTTGAGAGGTTCCGACTAGAAATAGTCGGACTCACCTCAACGCATGGCTCTGGCTCTGGAACCAGTTTCCTTGAGAGGGGTTGGACACTCTTCCACTCTGGAGTTGCCCCTGGTGAGAGGCGCCGAGCAGGAGTGGGCATACTGGTTGCCCCCCATCTTGGTGCCTGTACGTTGGGGTTCACCCCGGTGAACGAGAGGGTAGCCTCCCTTCGCCTACGTGTGGGGGGACGGGCTCTGACTGTTGTTTGTGCCTATGCACCAAACGGCAGCTCAGACTACCCACCCTTTTTGGAGTCCTTGGAGGGGGTATTGGAGAGTGCGCCTCCTGGGGACTCCCTTGTTCTACTGGGGGACTTCAACGCTCACGTGGGCAATGACAGTGAGACCTGGAGGGGTGTGGTTGGGAGGAACGGCCCCCCTGATCTGAACCAGAGTGGTGTTCTGTTATTGGACTTCTGTGCTCGTCATGGATTGTCCATAACGAACACCATGTTTAAGCATAAGGGTGTCCATATGTGCTCTTGGCACCAGGACACCCTAGGTCGCAGTTCGATGATCGACTTTGTTGTCGTCTCATCTGATCTGCGGCCGCATGTCTTGGACACTCGGGTGAGGAGAGGGGCGGAGCTGTCAACTGACCACTACCTGGTGGTGAGTTGGCTCCGATGGTGGGGGAGGATGCCGGTCAGACCTGGCAGACCCAAACGTATTGTGAGGGTCTGCTGGGAACGTCTGGCAGAGTCTCCCGTAAGACGGAGCTTTAACTCCCACCTCCGGGAGAGCTTTGAACACGTTCCAAGGGAGGCGGGGGACATGGAGTCCGAGTGGGCCGTGTTCCGCGCCTCTATTGTCGAGGCAGCTTATCGGAGCTGTGGCCGCAAGGTTGTTGGTGCCTGTCGTGGTGGCAACCCTCGAACCCGGTGGTGGACACCGGCAGTGAGGGATGCTGTCAGGCTGAAGAAGGAGTCCTATTGGGCCTTTTTGGCTTGTGGGACCCCGGAAGCAGCTGATAGGTACCGGCAGTCCAAGCGGCATGCGGCTCGGGTGGTTGCTGAGGCAAAAACTCGGGCGTGGGAGGAGTTCGGAGAGGCCATGGAGAATGACTTCCGTACGGCTTCGAGGCGATTCTGGTCCACCATCCGGCGTCTCAGGGGGGGAAAGAGGTACGAGACCAACACCATTTATGGTGGAGGTGGCGTGCTACTGACCTCAACTCGGGATGTTGTGAGTCGGTGGGCGGAATACTTCGAAGACCTCCTCAATCCTACTGGCACGTCTTCCACTGAGGAAGCAGAGCCTGGGGACTTTGGGTCGGGTTCTCCGATCTCTGGTGCTGAGGTCGCCGAGGTGGTTAAAAAGCTCCGCGGTGGCAAGGCTCCGGGGGTGGATGAGATTCGCCCGGAGTTCCTTAGGGCTCTGGATGTTGTAGGGTTGTGTTGGCTTACGCGACTCTGCAATATCGCGTGGACATCGGGGGCAGTTCCCTTGGATTGGCAGACTGGGGTGGTGGTTCCCCTATTCAAAAAGGGGGACCGTAGGGTGTGTTCCAACTATAGGGGGATCACACTCTTAAGCCTCCCTGGTAAGGTCTATTCAGGGGTTCTGGAGAGGAGGGTCCGTCGGATAGTCGAACCTCGGATTCAGGAGGAGCAGTGTGGTTTTCGTCCTGGTCGTGGAACACTGGACCAGCTCTACACCCTCAGCAGGGTCCTGGAGGGTGCGTGGGAGTTTGCCCAACCAGTTTACATGTGCTTTGTGGACTTGGAGAAGGCATTCGACCGCGTCCCTCGGGGGGTTCTGTGGGGGGTACTCCGGGAGTATGGGGTACCAGGCCCTTTGATAAGGGCTGTTAGGTCCCTGTACGACCGGTGTCAGAGCTTGGTCCGCATTGCCGGCAGTAAGTCAGGCTCGTTTCCGGTGAGAGTTGGACTCCGCCAAGGTTGCCCTTTGTCACCGATTCTGTTCATAACTTTTATGGACAGAATTTCTAGGCGCAGCCAAGGTGTTGAGAGGATCCGTTTTGGTGGCCTTAGAATCGCTTCTCTGTTTTTTGCAGATGATGTGGTCCTACTGGCTTCATCAGTTCGTGATTTACAACTTTCACTGGAGCGGTTTGCAGCCGAGTGTGATGCGGCCGGGATGAGGATCAGTTCCTCCAAATCCGAGGCCATGGTCTTGAGCCGGAAAAGGGTAGCATGCCCTCTCCGGGTCGGGGAGGAGGTCCTGCCCCAAGTGGAGGAGTTTAAGTATCTCGGGATCTTGTTCACGAATGAGGGAAAACTGGAGCGTGAGATCGATAGGCGGATAGGTGCAGCGTCCGCAGTGAAGCGGGCGCTGTACCGGTCTGTCGTGGTGAAGAGAGAGCTGAGTCAAAAGGCAAAGCTCTCAATTTACCGATCGATCTACGTTCCCACCCTCATCTATGGTCATGAGCTTTGGGTTATGACCGAAAGAACAAGATCTCGGATACAAGCGGCTGAAATGAGTTTTCTCCGCAGGGTGGCTGGACTCTCCCTTAGAGATAGGGTGAGAAGCTCAGTCATCCGGGAGGGACTCGGAGTAGAGCCGCTGCTTCTCCACATCGAGAGGAGCCAGTTGAGGTGGCTCGGGCATCTGGTTAGGATGCCTCCTGGACGCCTCCCTGGTGAGGTGTTCCGGGCATGTCCCACCGGGAGGAGACCCAGAGGAAGACCCAGGACGCGCTGGAGGGACTATGTTTCTCGGCTGGCCTGGGAACGCCTTGGGATTCCCCCGGAGGAGCTGCTCCAAGTGGCTGGGGAGAGGGAAGTCTGGGCCTCCCTACTTAGGCTGCTACCCCCGCGACCCGACCCCGGATAAGCGGAAGAAGATGGATGGATGGATGGATGGAAACATAATAGTCTTTCTTGACTTTATTAAACAGAAATGCTTGTTTTTATAAAACATAAAATAGTCTGAGTTCATTAAACATAAATACTTTTGATAAAAAATAAGGTATTTCTTGATTTCAATATCATAAATGAAGGTTAAATGAATAAAGAAATACTTGATTTACATAAAAATAGTGTCTTTCTTTACTTCACTAAACAAATAATATTAAAAAAAGACATAAAATGTTTATTTTGAAAATGTGTCAAGTGAACAATACGTTTGTATAGGCCAGCTGGTCACTCTTTCAGGGATGAAGATGTTCACATCCTTGATAGAGAGGAACGATGGTTTGAGAGAGGAGTAAAGGAGGCCATCTTTGTGAAAAGAAACCGTCCATCATTAAACAGGGGTGGAGGCCTCCGGGTTCAACTGTCCCCCTCTTACAATGCTGTTATTGCTAGTATCACTCAGCCCTCTGTGAATAGCAAATTATCCATTGTTAGGCGGATGGTCCTCCTTGATCATGTGAGCAACTGGTTTCGGCTGTCAGCATCAAACTGGTTGATCCACTGTGAGTGGGTGCTAAGACTGAGCTGAATACATCAGCTCAGACTGAGGAAGTCTTTCTGATGAAAGACAAAACGTTTCTACAATTTTTTTGTTTTGTTTTTTGAATGTCCAGAGGCCCAGACTTAGCTTTTTTTAGCTTTTTCTACCTGGATTATTGAGCATGCATTGTCATCATCACAGACTTCTTAGCTGCAGGTGGATGTCCCTGAAGAGGACAGCTGCTAACTCTGTTCCAGACTGGAAAGGTCTACAAAGGTAAAAAAAAAAAAGTTAATAGGATTATAATTTTAAATTAAAAAGGTTAATTATATAATAATAATAATAATAATAAAAGAACAATACCTCTTCTTGAACGGTTGAGCTGGGTCAATCTCTCGGTCATCATCATCAGGGCTTTGATCAGCTCCAGGACATGTTGACACAATCAGTCTTAGTTTTTTCATAAAGTGCTGAAGTGTTGACGTGATGGATGTGATGACATCGTAGCGACGCTCAGTAACTTTAAAGCCTGCACATCAGATGTAGATTCAGAGATTTAAAAACTCCTACAGTTTGTGTTATTGATCTGGACTGCTCTGAATTACCTGATGAAAGTTGCAGCTGCTGTTAACGGTGTTGGCAAGCTGCTTTTCTTCGTTCACGTTCGGATGATGTCGTTAAGTCCATTCAAGTTAGACGTGTTGTCTTCTGCAGATCCAGT
>JBBPBX010026169.1:0-38314 GCA_038048925.1 Garcialebias charrua | reverse complement strand
ATCTTTTGACCCCCTTTCAACATGTTGATGTCATCCTCACATCAACTTATGATGCCATTCGGCCAATCAGAAAGAACACATTTTCTGGGTCACGTCTCAGTTAAAACCTTCACATCTTACTTTCTCTAGAAGTCTGCTGGAGTAAGCCTCAAACTATGGTCTTCTCCAAAGAACTGATGATCGTCTAGTCACACGCTAAGGACACGTCATTCAGTTAAAAGATTTATAACATGCCTGTTATAAATCTATTTCAAGCCGTGAAAAGCTCTCTTTTATTGACATTCCTTTAAGGAACGTCTTATCTTGGAAACACCACCAGGAGCTGCCGTTACTTTCGGTTCGAGTCAAGGCGCACGTCTGGAGACGCTGAGAATGGTAAACGAACTGACCAAACTGGACCGAGGGAGACTGACCATCTTCACGAGGTAACAAGTCGTCAAATGCTTTGCCAAGGGTACCAACGTGTAGCTTTAATCGGCCGGAGAACTGCCATGTTTCTGGTTAAAACACATCAAGATAACTCCCTGACTCTTAACTTTTCTTCCTCCATAAATTTCTCCTCCTAAATCTTTCCCTCTCTATCTAAGCTGGAAACTATTTTAAGCTGAAGAGCCCACAGACTAAATATGTTAACATCCAATATTTATGTCTGTTGTGTTATGATTCAAGTGTGCTGACGTATTAATTTGAAAGAAAGTGAAATCATGTCAATCAAGTGTAATGGTGTTAATTTAGTTGATTTATTTTAAATAAATGATAGTGTCTCTTTGACATATCAAACTAAGTTAACGTCTTTGTCACTTAATGGCTTTGTGTATTTATCCATCATAAAGATCACAGAAATATTGGGTAAACTGAAAAAGAACAGAATCCGTGAATTTACTATTCAATCTGAATAAGTAGATTAATTAAGGATAAAGAGGTCAGTATTAATATTGACCTCCTCATAATTCTTACATCTGGTGGCCCGTACCGGTTCTGAAAGTTTATTGATTTCTGTGGTTTCTCATGAACTGTAACGTCATGTTTGCATAAGTGGATCCAAGTTTTAAACTCTGAGGATAATGATTTTGGCTGGAAGTGTTCAAAGCAGGCAGATTCTGCATGTTTTTATCATTTGAAGCTGTGAGATTGTTATTGTTTCATCTCTGTTAGACGCTGTTGGAAGCATTCAGGTGAAGTTTTGTCAGCCGTGGTCTGTGGTGGTTCTGGTCCTGGTTCGGTCCAGTCCAGTTCACGCAGACTCCTGTACAAAGCTTTGTTTGACCGCCGAGTCAGAAGCCTGAAAGCTAATTTAACATCTACAAGATTGCTGTTGTGGTATTTTACATTTTAGAGCAGGTCAAAGAAGCATATAACTGTTAGAACGGTGTCGGATAGTGGTTCTGAAACCCGAGTTCTGCTCCCTTAAAGTGGACGGAACCGACCTTGACGCACTCCGAGAGAGTCCGTGTTTGTTCAACAGCTGCAGTGCTGTGTTACTGAGCGTAACTACGTTGGCCTGTCTAGGTGTGTTCGCCGCATGTTTCAGAATTTTGGAAAGTTAATTTGTAGCGTTTGAGTTGTTTTAAGAGTCCATAAAGTTGTGGTCTGCGGTGCTGAGCTAACGTTAAGAAGACGTGTCCGCATGTCTGTTTATGAGCTGTGATTGGATGAAACGAGAGCTGGGAGCTGTCAATCACTCGTAGCGAACGCTGATTCGCTGTAGTGGGAACGCACGCCGTTGCGACCAACCCACTTTGTCGTCATTTCCGGTACTTCATTGGTCGAAGGTTAGAAAACTACATTTACCATGGTTGCTTGGGAAAAGGACTACAAGCACTGTGATTGATTGGTTGACGTCACGTATCTGTGTAGCGAGCTCCGCCTCGCTCAGCACAGCAGAGCTGGTGACGCGCTGCGTCGACCCGCCTATTTGTGTCGTCATTTCCTGGTGCACTTTGAGTGACGAACAGTCACGTTCACAAAAAACATCATAAAAAGTCAGCATTTTATGGTGAGTTACCAGCTTTTAATTTTGTTCTGTACACAAACAATAGCTCCTGTTTATTTTAAATAAAATATTTAGAATAACAGAGGTACGGACAAACATTTTTGCTTATTTTAAATACAAAGAATTTAAAATAACAAACAAAAGTACAGTTTTCACTCCAGATAACTAAAAAATTTTTCCTTTCTCTTCCTTTCTCTGACACATCATCTTCCACAGTTGTCCTGTGCACATTTAAACTTTCCTGTTTATTTCAAATAGTGAAAAGTTTAGAATAACGAATACAGAACATCTTTTATTTTGATTTTCACTGAAAATCCAGATAAAAGATGGCAGGCACAGAGGGTGAGACCCCTGACACCACTGATACAGGGCAGCCTGTGCCACCTCAAGGCCACGACCCGACCAAAGCAGATTGGATCGAATGTGCCTTATTTTCACTCACAGGGCCCATCACAAACTACCATGAAGAGACACAGTTGATGGAGGAAGCAGATGTGGACAGTGCATTAAAAACTGTAACAGCGATGATTGAGGTCACGTGACCCGGACCAATATGGACGCTTAGAAGTTTGCTCTGCCCCAGGACTCTACTAATTTTCCGATTTTCTACCTCTGACACTTATATTTTGTAAGACATCGAAGATGCCGAAGCCACAACGAGACAAGGAATTTCCTATCTTTACATCGACGGGCAAAACAAGAGCCGCTCAGCAGCAAATACGCGAGGCTAGCGAGGCAGAGCTAGCTGCTGCTAGCACACCGGAGCTAGCGTTAGCAAACCAAACTACCATGGAGCAGATTTTGGCCGAATTAAAATCTGTGTCTTCCAGGGTAAATGGAATGGATGAAAAGGTTGGCGCACGTCTCGATGGCATTGATGGCACTCTGAGTGAGATAAAAGTATCCATTACCTCTGTGGAGGACTCCCTCTCGTCTTTGGCCAGTCGAGCGTCACAGCTGGAGAAGCGCGTAGAGGAGGCTGAGGAAAGGATTTCTGCTGCGGAGGACCGCTCGGAGGACCACAGCTCTCGTTTAGCCTCCATGGAAAAGACGGTGGAGCGTCTCTTGCTGAAAGTGGATGATTTGGAGAACCGTGGTCGCCGCAAGAACGTGAAGATCATCAATCTTCCCGAAGGGACGGAGGGTTCTGTCCCCTTGGTGGATTTCCTCCAGTCAACTCTTCCAGCTCTGGTTGGCCTTCCTCCCGACTTCCCTTCACTGGAGATCGAGCGGGCCCACCGGGCTCTGGCCCCCATCCCCGACCAGGGCAAGCCTCCGAGGAGTGTGCTGGTTCGGTTTGTGACATTTTCACAGCGGGAGGCTGTTCTTAGAGCTGCTTTGAAGAAACGGGATATCCAACATGGCGGCTCCCAGCTGCGCTTCTACCCCGATTTGTCCTCCGAGGTCCTGCGTAAAAGACGTGAGTTTGACACCGTGAGGAGAGCGCTGGCTCAGCTTAATAAGTACCGTGGATTCGCTTATCCAGCTCGCCTCCGGTGTCTGCATGAGGGTCGGATTCGCCTTTTTGACACTCCGGAGTCGGCTACTTTGTTTCTGGACTCGATTAAGTAAGGTAACTTTTCGTTCTCTATTGCTTTTCCTGTTCTTGATGACGAAGTAGAAAGTCGGACATCTTGCTCAGTTCTCTCTGACTATTCCATCTTTTTCACATTAAGTTCTGGACTATGAAAACATGTTTAAACAAAGAATCATTTCATTTCATACATTTTAGGGTGCGTTGGACTATATTATGGCATTTAAATGCTCTCTCTTTTTTCTATTATAGAGACTGGACACAGAAAAATAATTTCATTTTATTTCATACATTTTAGGGCGTGTCGAACTATATTATAGCATTTAAATGCTTTCTGTTCTATTGCAGAGACTGGAAGCGAATAGAGATAAGGCAATGCGTGCTGGTACTGGACTTTTTTTCGCTTACCCATGCATCATTATTTCACTTTATTAATATTTCTATATTTTTGTACACATCTTATTTTCCTAGTTTTTTATTTAATGGAGAGAGGACTGTAGGTGGTTAATATTTATCCTGGGGCATTGATGCGGTTTTTGGGTGTCCTGTTTGTTTCTGTGATCACACTGTTTAGATATAGCTTTGTTAAGTTAAACTTAGGTTTTATAGTGACTTCTTTTGGGATGTTTTTTTCCTGCCAATTGGGGGCAGGATGTGGGTGGGTATGTGCTGTTTGTCATGGGGTTTTGTCTTGTTTTGTTTGTAGCTGCTCCACAATAATTCTGGTTTTCTCCCCTTCATGTTTCCTTTTGGTCTCAGTACTTCATCCATTTTCTTTTAATATCATTTATTGTACGTTAAGTCAGTATGCCTCGGCCACTTAGTCTCATTTCCTGGAATGTCCAGGGACTAGGTCATGTAATTAAGAGGAAGAAAATTTTGACTTTTTTAAAAAAACAGCAAGTTGATATTGCACTCCTCCAGGAGACTAGGCTATCTGATATGGAACATTTAAAACTAAAAAGAGATTGGGTGGGCAATGTTTATTTTTCTTCTCACCCGCAGAACAAAAAGGGCTCAGCCATCCTCATTAATAAGAAACTCCCCTTTACTTTGGTGTGTGAGGAAAGAGATTTGGAAGGTAGATTTATTCTGATTAAGGGTTTAATTGCCGGCCAATCTATAACCATACTTAACGTTTATGCCCCTAACAATGATTCACCTAATTTCATTTCGCAAATAATTTTACTGTTTAACCAGCATTGTGATGGTCTGGGCTTGCTGGCGGGCGACTTCAATTGCATAATGAATGCGGGTTTAGACAAATCCTCCTCGGCACCTGTATCCAACCCTAAAGCCTCCTCTGCCCTTAGAGAACTAGGTTCAGACATTGGGCTGATCGATGTGTGGCGTCAACTGAACCCTAAAGTAAAAGACTACTCTTTTTATTCACATCCTCATAACTCATACTCTAGAATTGATTATTTTTTTATCCCAAAAAGTTATTTACACTCTGTTCTGTCTTGCTCTATGGGTTCAATTGCCCTTTCAGATCATGCCCCTATTTATTTACAACTTGATTCCGCTTTTAATACTGTGAGGACTCCCATCTGGAGATTTAATACCTCGTCCCTGAACAATAACCCTTTTTGCACCTTTGTTAAGAATGGTCTTTTACAGTATTGGTCTGACAATGAATTCTCCCCAGTTTCTTCTGCCATGATTTGGGATGCGGCCAAGGCCACCCTACGAGGGCAGCTCATCTCTTACAGCGCTTTTCAGAAAAGAGTTCTGGAGGAAAATAGAAAAAAACTGGAGAATGAGGTGTCTAGGTTGGAACATATACATAAACAGTTTCCTACATCAGGGAATCTGAAGACTTTAATCGCTGCTAGAACAAAACTAAATATGGACTATACCCGCCATGCCCAGAAGCTGTTACTTTATACTAAACAGAAATATTACGAATTTGGTAATAAGTCAAGCCGTTTGCTTGCCTATCAATTAAAGAAACAAATTAATGATCGTTCTATTAACAGGATAAGAACATGTAATGGGGACGTTACTTGTGATCCATCTGCTATTAATAACACCTTCAAGGATTTTTATAAAACTCTCTACACGGCTGGTAAAACCGAGTCAGATATTGGTTCCTATTTAGATAGTATTCCCCTGCCCTCAATTTCAGAAGAGGCTGGCTCTGCCCTTGATGCTGCCTTTACACCTGAGGAGGTCTGGATGGCAATCCAATCGATGCCGAACGGAAAGTGTCCTGGTCCAGATTAGAGGTGTCATCGGGCCGGAAATACACGGCCCTACCCTACCCGAGCCCTCAGTTTAATTACCCAAGCCCGAGGGAGCCCGCTGATTTCCTAGAAATCACCGCCCGACCCGACCCTACCCGATTAAAAAAAAAAACAACAACAACAAAAAAAAACACTACGTTTATTTATTAAGCTTTTACTGCGTTCTCCCACTCAGCAAAAGAACTTGATGTTGTTCTGTGTTTTGATGGAGGAGGTGTGAGCGCGCTGCTCGCAGTTTGCTGTTGAAGCTTCAGGAATGTCAGGAATGCGGCAACTTGTTCCGCCGCAGAGAGCAGTGTGCGGACGTGAGCGTGCACCTGACGCACGTCAGCTGGTGACATAATTTTGAGCTTGTTAAAGTTAGGCCACAGAAATAATGCAACTCTCTGCAAGTCGTGGATAATAATTTTGCGCTCCAGCACTTCTGCATGTCGCGCAGAAACACCTGCTGCGGAGAGTCTGTGTGTGAGGAGGACTGGCAGCTTCAGTTTCTCATTCCAGAGACAAACCAGGTTGGTGGGATATTTGTCACCCTCCAGTTCTCTCTGTGCACGGTAAAATGGTTCGAGAAATGTCACTAAAAAGTCCAGCATGTCGGGGGAGACGCTCGTCCAGGCGCGCGCCGCGCGCCTGCTCTCTGGCTGAGTGGCTGCGCTCAGTGCGCTGCGGTTTTCACCATCTAAATTCACTCTATTAATTATTTCCTCATCAATAAACTTACTGCCTTATATTCTTTACAAGCAGATTAAAACAATTTTATATTGTGTGCATTTTTATTTAGTTTTGTTTGTGCTGTATGATTAAAAAAAACCACATCAAAGCCCGAGCCCGACCCGCGGCCCGCCAATCAAACGCAAAAATATGGCCCTACCCTACCCGAAGTCGGGTAGGGCTCGGGTAGGGTCGGGCTCGGGCAAAGAAACGACACCTCTAGTCCAGATGGATTCCCACTGGAATTTTATAAGAAATTCTGGCCGGAGATCCATCCCATACTTTTACCTGCCATAAACGACATATTAGTAGAAGGGGTTCCTCCGTCCTGGAATTTGGCCTCCATCAGTTTATTGCTGAAGAAAGATAAAAATCCCTTGGATTGCACATCTTATAGACCTATCAGTCTCCTTAATGTTGACTACAAAATTGTTGCCAAGGCGCTGGCACGGAGACTAGAAAAAATTCTTCCAACTATAATAAACCCTGATCAGACGGGTTTTGTGAAATCTAGATATGGAACAGATAATGTGCGTCGTACACTGAATGTCATTCATTATCTTAATCAGCATAAAGACCCTGCTCTGATTGTCTCTCTCGATGCAGAAAAGGCCTTTGATCGGGTAGAATGGCCCTTCTTATTCTCTGTCTTACAGAAATTTGGGATGGGGCCTAATTTTATTAACTTGGTTAAAGCCTTTTATTCCAATCCAGTGGCCATGGTAAACACTAACGGTTTTCTGTCGGATGGTTTTTCTGTTCAGAGGGGTTGTAGACAGGGGTGTCCCCTGTCACCTTTGTTGTTTACGTTATTCATTGAACCTTTAGCGGAGATTATTAGATCTAGCACAGACATATCTGGAATCAGAATAGGTGGAGATAACCATGTGATTTCTCTTTTTGCGGATGATGTCCTTTTATACTTGAAAAACCCAGATATATCAATCCCGGCGGTACTTAGCTCCATAGATAGGTTTGGTGCACTTTCAGGTTATAAGATTAATTTGGGTAAGTCTGTTGCTTCTCCTTTCAATATTCCTCAAGATATGGTGCTTCAGTCTACCTTTCATATGTCTGAAAAAGGGTTCAAATATTTAGGCATCTATATCACTCCTGCATTGAAAGACTTATTCTCATCAAACTACTCCCCCCTAGTTCTGAACATTAAGAATGATTTATCGAAATGGTCTACTTTACCTATGTCACTTCTAGGTAGGGTTAATACAATAAAAATGAATATTCTCCCTCGTTTAAATTATTTATTTCAAAACCTCCCTTGTTACTTGTCCCTCACATTTTTTAAATCCCTTAATTCTCACATTTCTCGTTTCATTTGGAACAATAAGCATCCACGAATTAGGTTTTCCACGCTTACTAAACCCAAACATTCGGGAGGTTTGTCTCTACCCAATATGCAGCTTTATTACTGGTCCGCTCAGCTTAAAACTATGTCAGACTGGTTTTCTAGTAGAGACAACTGTTTATGGCTTGATCTTGAATCTTTATCATGCAGTCCTAGAAGGTTAAGCTCCCTCCCCTTTATCAATAATTTAGATCAATTGGATACAGTAAAGGAAAATGTGGTAGTTTACAGTACTTTATTAGCCTGGCAAGACATAAAGAAATACCTGAACATCCCTTCATTTATCTCGATTCGATCCCCTCTGACTTTAAACCCAGACCTACCAATTTCCGTTAGAAGTATTGGCTTACTGAATTGGTCTTCTTCTGGTCTGACTGATTTTTCTGATCTTTTGATTTCTGGATCTATTAAATCATTTAATCAAATCAGGGATGAGAGTAACATTCCTCAAAAAGATTTTTATAAATATCTTCAAATACGGCATTTTATGGAGTCATTGTTTAGGTCTAATGCTTTTCGTAGGGAGTTGACGGATCTGGAAAATACTCTGGTTTCAACCAAATCCCCCAAGGGTCTGATCTCTAAGTTCTATGTATCCTTACTTAGTTCTGAACCATCAAGTTTTGACTCTGTCAAGCGGCTGTGGGAACAGGATCTGGAGGTGAAATTTAGTTCTTCAGATTGGCTTAAGATTTGCAATGGAACTTTTCCTCAATGTACTTCTATTTCTATACATGAGCAAAATTTTAAATTATTTTACAGATCTTACTATACCCCTGTTCGTCTTCAGAGAATGTTCCCCGACCGCTCCAACTTGTGCTGCAAATGTTTGAAGCATAGAGGTACTTTTTTCCACCTGTTCTGGTCATGTGACTTACTGCAGACTTTTTGGAAGGGCATCCATTCAGTGACTGAAAAGATTTTGGGTGGTTGCTTTTCTTTATCTCCTATATTTTATCTTCTAAATGTCTTCCCTAATCATTTGGACGCACAGTCTAAATCTTTGTTTACGATTCTTTGCTTTCTTGCCAAGAAGTGTATTTTGCTACAATGGATTTCACCACATCCCCCCACAGTAAACATGTGGCTCACGCAGATATCTGTCATCCTTCCTTTAGAAAAGCTGACCCATGATCTTAATCACAAATCAGATGTATTTCTGACATTATGGGGTCCTCTTGAGTCTTTCCTTCTTGGTTCCTAGGATTTTAGTATTTAATTATGTTGTATAGCTCTATTTGTTCTTGTTGTTTTTTATTTTTTTATTTTATTATTGCTGTTCCTCGTTTATTTTGATGGCTGTAAGGCGATATCGACTGGAGGAAGAGTCTGAGACCTTAATTCTTGTTTATGTGGAGTATTTTGTTGTAGTTCTGTTTTTGTATGTGGGTATGTGTGTGTGTGTGTGTGTGTTGTGTGTGTGTGTATATGTAGACAGCACAGGGTTTTTCTTGTTTTTTGTTGTTGTTGTGTTGTAAATAATTGAAAATCAATAAAAAATATATAAAAAAAAAAAAAAAAGCTCCGTGGTGGCAGGCTCCGGGGGGTGGATGAGATTCGTCCTGATAGGGCTCTGGATGTTGTGGGGTTGTGTTGGCTTACGCGACTCTGCAATATCGCGTGGACATCGGGGGCAGTTCCCTTGGATTGGCAGACTGGGGTGGTGGTTCCCCTATTCAAAAAGGGGGACCGTAGGGTGTGTTCCAACTATAGGGGGATCACACTCTTAAGCCTCCCTGGTAAGGTCTATTCAGGGGTTCTGGAGAGGAGGGTCCGTCGGATAGTCGAACCTCGGATTCAGGAGGAGCAGTGTGGTTTTCGTCCTGGTCGTGGAACACTAGACCAGCTCTACACCCTCAGCAGGGTCCTGGAGGGTGCGTGGGAGTTTGCCCAACCAGTTTACATGTGCTTTGTGGACTTGGAGAAGGCATTCGACCGCGTCCCTCGGGGGGTTCTGTGGGGGGTACTCCGGGAGTATGGGGTACCAGGCCCTTTGATATGGGCTGTTAGGTCCCTGTACGACCGGTGTCAGAGCATGGTCCGCATCGCTGGCAGTAAGTCAGGCTCGTTTCCGGTGAGAGTTGGACTCCGCCAAGGTTGCCCTTTGTCACCGATTCTGTTCATAACTTTTATGGACAGAATTTCTAGGCGCAGCCAAGGTGTTGAGAGGATCCGTTTTGGTGGCCTTAGAATCGCTTCTCTGTTTTTTGCAGATGATGTGGTCCTATTGGCTTCATCAGATCGTGATCTACAGCTTTCGCTGGAGCGGTTTGCAGCTGAATGTGATGCGGCCGGGATGAGGATCAGTTCCTCCAAATCCGAGGCCATGGTCTTGAGCCGGAAAAGGGTAGCATGCCTTCTCCGGGTCGGGGAGGAGGTCCTGCCCCAAGTGGAGGAGTTTAAGTATCTCGGGGTCTTGTTCACGAATGAGGGAAAACTGGAGCGTGAGATCGATAGGCGGATAGGTGCAGCATCCGCAGTGAAGCGGGTGCTGTACCGGTCTGTCGTGGTGAAGAGAGAGCTGAGTCAAAAGGCAAAGCTCTCAATTTACCGATCGATCTACGTTCCCACCCTCATCTATGGTCATGAGCTCTGGGTTATGACCGAAAGAACGAGATCTCGGATACAAGCGGCTGAAATGAGTTTTCTCCGCAGGGTGTCTGGACTCTCCCTTAGAGATAGGGTGAGAAGCTCAGTCATCCGGGAGGGACTCGGAGTAGAGCCGCTGCTTCTCCACATCGAGAGGAGCCAGTTGAGGTGGCTCGGGCATCTGGTTAGGATGCCTCCTGGACGCCTCCCTGGTGAGGTGTTCCGGGCATGTCCCACCGGGAGGAGGCCCAGAGGAAGACCCAGGACACGCTGGAGGGACTATGTTTCTCGGCTGGCCTGGGAACGCCTTGGGATTCCCCCAGAGGAGCTGCTCCAAGTGGCTGGGGAGAGGGAAGTCTGGGCCTCCCTACTTAGGCTGCTACCCCTGCGACCCGACCCCGGATAAGCGGACGAAAATGGATGGATGGATTTATTAATTTTTTTATTTTGATGATACAATGCATAACTGTGAAAATAAAAACGGCTAAATATTGATGAAAAAGTCCATATTTTTCTCCTCAGACGTTTCTTGCCTCCACTCCTGTCTCTGATTAAACTTTCTGACTCTTCTTCCTGATAAGACATAAAACATTACGGTTATTAAATAATTTGCTTCTTCCTTTATCACAGCATTTCACAAATTCCACACCAAGATATACTGGTAACCATCCTCACTTTTTTATTTTAACCCCTGATGAATTTGATCCCATCTTCCGAGTTGCGTCTTTGCGTTTCTTTGCTCCCCCTTCTTTCGGTGCTTTTTTCTCATGCCTGTTTGTCTTCTTTATGTCTTTTTGTCTTTGTGTTGCTGTTGGAAGTTTAGTTTCTCCTTTCTGCGTTTGTTGCTTTTTCTGTGCTTTGCCCTTTTCCTTCATTAAGAAGCGAGGAGTTGTGCAAATGGTGCTTCTCTTGGGAGGTTTTTTCTCAAGTCTTCGCTTTATTTTGCTAAATAGAAACAGAATAAACCAGAAAAACCATAACTAAAAGTTAAAATAATGGGACATGAAAAACAACCAAATAATTAATTCAATTTATAACGCACTTTTCATTACTGAAAATCTCAAAGTGCTACACATATTTTGAATGCTACACACATTCATAAACCGGTGGCGGCAGACTACCATGCAAGGTGCTTTCCAGTCCTACCGGGAGCAACTCAGGGTTAAGTGTCTTGCCCAAGGACACAACGACACATGGTGCGGGTCCCGGGAGTCGAACCGCCAACTTTCTGATCGGGAGACGACTGCCATTACCACTACACCACGGCCGCCCGTGACAAGCGCTTCATACACACTCACTTAAGTTTATCACCATTTGTACCCATTACCTGTGTATTTTTTTGAAGCCTGTCATGTAGTCTGGAACGGGACAGCCAGCTTGTTTTATCACATTAGCAATGCTGTTGGGAGGGGAAAAAGTTGTTTTATTGCATAACTACTGTATTAGAGTCCTGTCACTCTGAAATAAACCAATATATGAAAAGAAATTAAATCAGATTAAATCAGCTTTAGAATCTCCAAGCATTTATCAACTTGTGGTGCCGTCAATGTACATGTATTTAGTGTTTTTTAATTATTCTTTTGGCTTGTGACGGCCGAGGTAGACAAAGAGTTTTTATAAACATCAACTCTACTGCTCCGGCCTCTGAAGACCCTGAAGGTAAAAATTAGAGCCTGACCGACACATCGGTAGGGCCGATATAAACACTGGGAATGAGCCGTGTCCTTACTGGCAAAAGGTGTAATTGTACAATGTATCCAGTAGAGGGCGCACGTGGACTACCGTACTTTCAAGACATGGCCGTTCACTTTAACTTTCACTTTCAGCACAGCCGAAGCAGGTAGCGTATTTTGCTTTTGCTGAACAAAACATGTTTAGTTTATTTGAACTGATCTGTAAAATAAAAAATCCATCACAAATTCTCTTTAAAGACCGTGTAAAGTGAATTTCAATATTTTCTTAAATAAACATTATAAATGTGATAATTGTAATCTTGTAAATGAGTAAAAAGTCTCAAAATTGTAGCTCAATTAATTTTGGAGTTATAGAGCAAACTGTGTATAAACATATTTCTATTTCAGGATTTTTTAGGCGTGTTTTAAACGGGACCGCGTTTCGTCACGCGGTCCTCATTAGTATAGCCCTACCCCCTGCTGCTCCAGTCATATAAATTGTTCTTCGCATGGGTGGAGCCGTTCACTCGCGAATCGCAGATAGCATCAGATAGCAATAGCATAGATATTTTTGTTCATTGTTAGCTAGCTAATCAATTATGCCTCGTTCCTGCATCTTCCCTGGATGTTTTAATGGTCAGGGCACCTGCTACTGACCGTCTCCCTCCTCAGCCTCCGGACACCGCCGCCGCCTTTCCTGTTTCTTTTCTTTCTTTTTTTTATTGCTAAGCCTGTGCCCTACAAGTTCACAAGCTCCTTTTTTGCTAAGAAAATGCGACAGGTCCATTGCATACTTAGTTATCAACGTGATTACTCTTTATTTTAATCACCAACACAGCCCCCGCATGCGATGTGTCGGGTCGGACCGGGTGCAGCCGCGCGAGTCCGCTCATCTTCTAAACACATAACAGCGGAGTTATGAATTATAGTTGTGTCCTCAACTTTTAAAATAAAACCAGAGTTGTTTGTGCACTAAAAACAGCGTAACTCTTGGAAAAAGGAGCAAACAGAGCAGGTTTACTGATGAACCTGTCTTCCTCCTCCACACACAGTTCAGCTCTGAGCGAGAGGGTCCTCCTACTTGCTCTGAGCTGCAGAACTGCGCTGAAACCACGCCCACGCGCTGACACGCCCCCACCGTTCCAGACCCTGGGAAAATCATGTTTTTTCCTTATATTTGAGACTTAATTTTATAAGGTAAACAATGTTTTTAATCAGTCAGATTTATATGGGTGATTAATAACACATATTTATGCCGTGTGACAAACTCAAAACACAAATTTAATTTTACTTTACACGGTCTTTAATGCTCCAACCTGCTTGTCATTAGCAGCTAACATTTAGGTAACCTTGCATAGGCTATCGCCTTATAAAACTTTATCCAGAACAAAAACTCTAACATAGAGGTAAAATATAAATCAGTGTTAGTACCGTAATGTCATCTTTGTCGTCTTCAATGAAACGCATTGTTTGTCTAAAATTGTAACATTTCTACAAAGAAAAATAAAATGCTGCTCCGGTCAATACTAACTAGGCCTTCATCATATGTAACTGACTGTTTAAACAATGAACAGGGAAGGGTGTTTGTTTAATTTATATTTTTGTAACACACTTGTCAACTTTATGGTGAATACAGGTACCCCTCGAGGTACGTCAGGGATTGGGACCTACGTGTGTGACTTGGGTCGATGTTGTCGTACCTCGCGGACCAAAAACACATGCCTGTCGTAGGTCCGCGTTTCTGACATAGGTCGCGGCTATACCGCTAACGGAGCGCCGCACACATATTTAATGGCATGAGACTGAACAAGCAGACATACTAAGGCCATAAACACGCACAGAACTGCACAGTAAATGAATACTGTACTGTACAATAAATAAAAAATATAATGTCTTACTTTGAGCCGGTGGCCCCGACTGCCAGGCGGACATTTGCGGCGAGCTCCCGGCCGCAGATGGCCCCTCCGCGGCATGTCGGCTCGGTGTCTTCGCCTGTGTTAGCTGCTTTGTTAGCTGCTGTCGTTAGCATGTCGGGCGGCGTTGTGGCCGCCGATCGCGGGGCGATCCGCGGCTGCTCCTCCGGACCTGAGACGTCCACAGAGTTGACCGAGTGTTTCCAGCTAATTTATCCGTATGAGGCAACCCTGATCGGGCACACGGAGCCAGCTGACAGTAGCCTCTGGAGCTCCATTGCAGTACAGTTGTAAAATGGCGACCGGAAGTGGCGAGCGGAAACGACCGGAAGTTGCGTAAATACGATAAATTTCTAATCAAAACGTAAAATTAATAATTATACTTTATTTATAAAGCCATTTAAAACAACCACAGCTGCAACAAAGTGCTATACACATGAAATTAATAACTTTTAAACACACAAAAAAAAAAATTAATAATAAAAAATTTTTTTTTAAATCATATTTTTATTAAATATGATAAAATCGTAAGTCTGAGTTGCCGTAGGTCGCAGGTGTCGTACCTCGAGGGTTTCCTGTAGTGGAGGACAGAATACTGTATGTGAATGCATGTTATGAAGACTGTTAGGTTAGGTTACTTTATTTATACCCAAGAGTAGATTTGGTTTTGCAGTGGTACAGAGCATAAGCATACATCCATGCACACACACAATGTTAAAAGTAAGAACACTTCAAATAAAACATTCACAGATAATAGTGCTCAAGGCTCCACAGTCATATTCAGAGCAAAGTAGGACATAAAAGAGACTAAAAACTTTAAAATCCAACTAGTATAAAAATATATTAAAATGTTAGGTTTATCATTAGATAAAAATCTGTTAAAACACTGAGGACACCGGAGTCAGTTCATTTCAATACCAGCAGTAGGAACAAAGCTATTTTTGAAAACATCTTGTCCTATATTTAGGGACTAAAAACCTCCGACCGGAGGGAAGAAGCTGAAACTGTGAAGGGGGTGAAAAACATCTTTTATAACAGAAGAAGCTATCCGCTGTACCTAGCTAATGTACAGGGATGTAACTGATGTTTGGATTCCTCCTTCAAGTGTTAGAACAGGTTTTAAAGTAGCTGCTTACAGTATTAAGATTATTGGGGTGGACAAAGCTCAAACATTTCAGACATTGTATTGGTTGTAGGCATTAGCCGTCCCCTCCCAATATCGGTATCACGAAAGCTAAAATTTCCAAATCGTTCGGGCTCTAGTAAAAATGTTCTAAATCTATAAGACTTCGCCCTCCTTCACTTCTTATACTTGTATCTCCTCTGTCATTATGTCTAAAACCTTAAACTAAAGTGAAATGACTTGCTAACACTTTTACCGACTTACAGACTGTATTTTTACTATTGGAATTATTAATGTTGATCAAAACTTCAGATCTCAGCTTTAGCCCCATCATTCTTCCCATTAGCACCTCCAACACCTCTGCACAAATGAAAACTGATACTTCACACGTTTGCTGAGATAAAGTCTCCTTTTAAAGTAAGAGTTTTACCTGCGTAACAACGGTTTGTCGTTCTCTGTGAAGAAAGTGACGGCCTTCCCCCGATGTCCTGCTCTACCAGTTCGTCCTAAAACAAAAGAGACGTGAAAAAACTAACTGGCACAAAACCTTCAGAAACACATCAGAGCAACATTTTTAACAATGTACAAGTTATTTAGTATTTAAACAGATAAACTAACGTAGAAGCTCTACAATGGGTCAAAAACTTTTAGCTCATACAGTATTTAGTCTTTTGAGACTTTATTCCAACTATCAGTTCCTATCTAAGTAGCGTTTTTCCATCTTCATTGTTCAAACCAACCAATCCGGTGGATGTACTCCACGGCGCTGGTGGGGAAGTCGTAGTTCAGTACGAGGTTCACTCCTTTGAAATCGATTCCTCTGGCAAGCAGAGCCGTGCAGATCAGAACCCAGATCTTACCGGAGCGAAAGCTGTTCACCACATTGTCCCTCTGGGACAGAGGAGAGGGAAGAGGCAGAAGTCACATTTAGGAATGAAAACAGACGGAGGGGAGCGCCTGGTGTTGAAGCGTACCTGCTGCTGCGTGCGCTCGGCATGGATCACGTCCACGTTGATGCCTTCGTACACCAACTCATGGAAGAGTTCTCGTGCTCGCTCTATGGACTGAACAAACACCAGCATGGGAGGGAGGAAACCCTGAAACACAGCAACAAAACTCACCTTCATTCAGTCTGTAAAAGCTTACACATTAAAAGTTTTTAATTCATTCCTACTTTCTTGATGATGTCCCTCACGGCCACAAGCTTTCCGCTCTCTGTCCCGACAAACAGCAGCTCCTGTTCCACCGTCTCCACGGCCGCGTTTCTGAACAGGACAACAGAGAGGCACAAGATGGCGCTTATAGTTTGACACAAAGGAGAAAAAGCTTCATAAATCCACAGAAATATTAATAGTCACTGGCAGAGTATTACCGGTGTCCAATGTTGACAGAAACCAGGCTGTCGAGGTTCAGCCGGCACCACTGTTCTACTTCTTGCGTGCACGTGGCGCTGTAGAAAGCCCTGCGCACCTTTGCACCAGAGCAGGCGAGAAAAATCGTGGCCAGCTGCTCCCTGAATCCCGTCTTACCGTCTTCAAACAGCTTATCGGCCTCGTCCACTACCAGCCACTCCACGCTGAGCAACAGAGCAGTCAGGTAAAAAAGTAAGCTGAGAACTCACGACACACAGAGAAGACGGGCAGATCAGAAAAAACTAAGGAAAGGTCACCTGCTGAGGTCAACAGCGGGGGGGTCCTGCTTCAGAAGGTAGATCAGTCTGTTTGGAGTGCTCACAAGGATATCTGCACTCAGAAACACAGGGTTCAAACAGTGAGGAAAAACAACTACCATATTTTTCGCCCTATAAGTCGTGTTTTTTTTGCACAATTTACACGTCCTGCGACTTATAGGCTGAAGTGACATATTTATGGACCCCCCCCCCCTATTATAAACCAATTTTTGGCTGAGATATGACCGTTTCCATTCATTCTGAGTGAAAAAAAATTGAACAGTACAATTTTCAGCCACTAGATGACACTCGAGTTGTAAATGCCGTTGTATCATGTAATAGGTAAACGAGGCTATTAATGATAAATTCATTAAAAGTTCAAGACAAAAACAACTGGACTTTTATTATATTTTATTTACTTTATTGTTTTTTGTTGAACTTTTTTTAATTTACCATGTCCGGGATGACTGAGAATCGTCACCAGCTCTTAATGACACAGTCGACTCGCCTTAGTCTTCCACCTTCGTTCTGCTCGCTGCTTAGAGCAACCGTCAAACCAGCTTCATTCTGCTGCACCGCCCTGGCGAAATTCATTCATTCATTCAACCTTTATTTATACAGGCTATCCTCGTTGAGTCACGGGGACTCATTTACAAGAGGGACCTGTCTCACTCACACCAAACAACCATCCACTCTCTCACTCACACCTAGGGTCAATTTAGAGTCACCAATCAGCCCAACATGAAATGCAGCTAATTTGACCGTTAAAGTCCTTTTCTTAAGCAAAAGTTAGACTGAGACACACCTTTGCTATAAAGTCGAGCAAACAAATAATTGTTTTTAGGTGTTTATCGTGTTAAATTTCGAAGTGTTAAATTTCGAACAACGGCTCGTACCTCTGTGAGTTCCTACTTCGGCTTTTGAAAATGCAGCTGATTTGACCGTCAAAGTGCCTTTACTAAGCAAAAGTTAGACTGAGACACATCTTTACTATAATTTCGAACAAACAATTGTTTTTAAGTGTTAATCTTGTTAAAGTCCTCCCATGCACGCTCCCACGGCCACCATTTAGCAGCCAATCGATTTTTGGCACAACACCGACCCACATTTCCGGGTTGTCAACAGTGATGCATAATACTGTAGATGTGACGTATACAGCGAAGCAACATATTTATGAATTTTTCCACTTTATTAGACAAATATGGACTGATGCAACTTATAGGGTGGAGTGACATGTACGGTGGGAAATACGGTACATGGTTTACCTCAAATAAAAACCATTACTTTCACATACCATATTTCTTGTTTGACTGTGGGCCATACTTCTTGGCAGCGAGAGAAGCTTTATCAATGATGTGAACTCTGAACCCGACTCCCTCTGACAGGCGGAGCAGCTCTCGGTGGGTCTGAACACAACAAATCCAACTGCATTTAGGATCACAAAAAATGACAAGACTACCCGGACCCGTTTTGTTTTTTAACTAAGAACAATCAGTCCTTGGTGTTTGTGTACCTGACTGGACAGTTCTCTGGTCGGAGAGATGATCAGAGCTCTGAAGCCCAGATTGGCTGGCTGCTTCAGGTGGGCGAGCAGCGGGAGGGAGAATGCCAACGTTTTCCCTGATCCCGTGGGAGCACACGCCAAGAGCTCCCGACCCTGAGCGACAAACAAGACGATCAGAAACCCTCTCAATAACCACAGTCTTTGCACCGTTCCTCAAGCGTTAGCCGTGCACTCACGTGCATCATGAGCGGTATCGCCTGCATCTGTATCGGCGTCGGCGAGTTCAGCCCTGCATCTTTGAGGTTCTGAAGAATGCGCGTGTGGAGGTGATACTCGGACTGCAGCTCCTCAAATGTGCACACGGGGTCGGGCACGTCGCTGCCGTGCACATTTATGCGGTGTTTAGCACGAATTTGATTCACCTTAAAAATCAAACCAAGGTTTAAAAAAAAGACAAACAGCAAAAGGTAAAACGTTACAATACATGAGGATTTTTTCTTCTCTGAACATGATTTCAACAGAACATAATGTCTGGATTTTGTGAAGACCTTCTCCAGATGAAGATGCTTCAGCCTCTTCAACGAGGACTTCCCATCCCCGTCTCTTTGCAGGGTTTGGGGGGTTTTGTCCAGGGAGGTCCAAGTGATGCCCTGAGTGTCACTCAGCTGCTGACCAGCACCTTGAGTCAGACAGAAGAGACGCAATACTCTCAAATGGACAGCTACATTATGTTGGTATCAAATCTCATAACAAGCAACTGTTGGGATACATACTTTCCCCAGAACCTTAAACAGAATGTGATGTTCAGAACTGGGCAGGATGACAAGGTTTTATCAATAATATCAAATAAATCATGATACCTTTATAACCCGTTTACTTTTCCTACATATTTTAAAGATGCACCAAACTTTATGAGTCTACTGTTTAAGATTAAATACCAGAATGTCTTACAGTATTTGTTTCAACGTGGCTCCAGAAAAGAAAAATAAGTAAATCTCAACGTGCTCTGGTTGAGAATCAGTTTACAATATTATAAATAAATAAATGAATAAATGCCTCCTTTACCTCCCACCTCCACCGGGCTGCTTCTACTCGTTTTCTTCTCGCGCCTCACGTCCTTCTCTTCTTCCTTGCGCTTCCTCTTCCCATTCTGTCCGCCGTCACTTTCCTCCTCATCACGTCTCTGGGCTCCATTAGCTGAGCCTGAGCCGAAGTAGTCGATCTCAGAGAGACAATCTGAAGTTGCCTTTTCTCCCTGAGATCTGACAACCTACAACAACAACAAAAAATATCACACAGGATAATACCAGTTATGAGTTTAACGGATAGCCCGTCACTTCCAACGTTGATGCTGTCCTTCACCGCTAAAATGACAAATACTGGAAGAAGCGGTGAGCTAACATTAGCTGACAATATTTTACCACCTACTTACAACAAACTCACCTTAAATCGAGCGGCGTCGACACCAAATCTCTTCAGGTCAAATTTAGCTCCAGCTCCGAGCTTCCGAAACAGCTCGAAGGTGTCCATTGGTGTGAAGAAAGCAGCAGCACCGAACAGGCAGCGTGGTCTTTCTACACGGAGCCAATCAACATCCGGGTCATCCTGTTCTAAACTCTGCCGCCCCTAGAGCTCAGATAAGGTACTGCAGGTAATCTGAACACATTCATTCATTCATTCATTCAACCTTTATTTAGTCAGGTAAATCTTTTGAACCTCAAGGGCTCATTTACGAAAGCGACCTGCTAAAACTAAAGAACAATGAACAGCAGTGGTATAATTTCCTTAAACAATAAACAATAAACAAACAAACAATAAACAATAGAAAACAAAAGAGAGAAAAAAAAAAAAAAAAGAAAGTTTTTTTTTTTTTTTTTTTTTACAAAGTATCAAAAAACTAGCAAAACATTATAAGGTAGACGTATAAAATCAAAGACAGGAACAGATCTGCATTGGTTTTTGCCAGGATTCCAACAGATTCTGAAAACCATTTAGAGAAGTCAAGGTCGAGAGCTTCAGATCTTTTTGTAAGATATTCCATGAAGCAGGAGCAGAGTAGGAGAAGGCCCTTTTTCCAAGTTCAGTCCTCACTGACGGAACACTGCAGGTAATCATGTCCTGAGAGCGCACACTGTAGCTGCACTCACGCAAAGACATGTAGGAGGAGATGTATGAGGGCAGCAGACCAAGAAGTGATTTAAAGATGAAAATGTACCAGTGGAAGAGTCTGCGTGAGGTTAATGATGTCCAGTTAACCAGTGAATACAGGGTGCAGTGGTGGGTACGATAATCACAACCAGTTATGAATCTTAGTGCACCATGATAGACAACATCCAACATCCGCAGGGTGCTTGTAGGAGCATTCATGTAGAGAATGTCACCGTAATCAATGGAGGGAAGGAAAGTCACAGACACAAGGCGTTTCCTGACATTCAGTGATAGACATGATCTGTTTCTGAAAAAGAAACCCAGTTTAACTTTCAGTTTCTTCACTAGGTTTTCCACGTGGAGTTTAAAAGAGAGATGTGAATCGATCAGGATACCCAGATATTTATAGGAATCAACAAACTCAATAGGGACACCATTTGAAGATAAAATCAGAGGAGGATCTGCTGGAACCGCCTTCCTATTTGAAAAAAACATCCCTTTTGTTTTATCAGCATTTAGGACAAGTTTGAGATGGAACAAATCTGACTGGATGATGTCAAAAGCGGATTGCAGTAACTGGAAAGCCTTAGCAACTGTTTTAGCTCGGCAGTAAACAACTGTATCATCAGCATAGAAATGTAAGGATGCATCAGGGATGCAGTGACCTACATTAGCTATGTAGATTGTAAAGAGAGTGGGTCCTAAAACTGAGCCTTGTGGTACACCATTTTTAACTGTTAAATAGCTGGAAGAAGTACCGTTATGTTGAACACATTGCCTCCGATTGGAAAGATAGTTAGAAAACCAACCGATGGTGTGATCAGAGAAACCGATTTCTGAGAGCTTATGACACAGGATGTTATGATCCACAGTGTCAAAAGCTTTAGACAGGTCTAAGAAAAGTGCAGCACAATAGTCCTTAGCATCCAATGCTTCAACAACATCATTCAGAACCTTCAGAGAAGCAGTTGTTGTGCTGTGTTTTTTCCTGAAACCAGATTGATGAGAGGTAAGATGTTAAATGAGTCCAGATAATTTTTGATCTGAGAGTTTATCAGTTTTTCTTGAACCTTGGCTAAGATGCAGAGTTTAGAGATCGGTCGATAATTGTTCAGTGAGGTGGGGTCACCTCCCTTCAGCAAAGGAAGAACAAATGCTGTTTTCCAAGCATCCGGAATGGTGTTTTGGCTTATGGACAGATTAAAGATGTGGGTCACAGGGACTGTGATGATATGAGCAGCCAGCCTTAAGAAATAAGGTGGAAGTTCATCTGGACCTGCAGATTTTTTTGGATCAAGATCATTTAACAGTTTATTTACCTCACTGACTGAGAACGGAGAAAAAGAGAAGGTGTGATTAACAGATGGTTGACTTGTAGAAGGGATTTGATTTGTAGAAGTTTGATTATTAGATAAAGTGGCTGATTTTCCGTTTGTAACTGTGTCAAATAATGAACTAGAAGCAACAAAATGTTTATTGAAACAGTTCAGGATCTCGTGCTTATTTGACACAGGAACAGAGTCAACAAGAAATTGTGATGGGAGGTCAGATGATTGGGGGGTGCCTGAGAGAGATTTAATGGTTTTCCAGAATTTTTTTGGATCATTTAGATTTTTGGAGGTCTGAGATAAGAAGTAGTTACGTTTTGCGGCTTTGATGGCAGTTGTGCATTTATTCCTTAGCTGCCGAAATTTCAACCAATCAGTGTCTGAGTGTGATTTTCTTGCTGCGGCCCAAAGATGATCTCTCCAGTGTAGGAGATCAGCTAGTTCAGGAGTAAACCAGGGGCTGTCACGGCCCTTTATCCTGAACTGCCGGAAAGGTGCGTGTTTACATTACATTTACATTACAGTGCGTGTTTACATTACATTCTGAGAAGAAGTCTGAAATCAGGCCAAAAATCATTAAGACAGTCTCACTGACGATGGAATATCTAATATATCCTCATTTATTGTGTTTGATAAAACACATTAGTCCTTTTAAATAAATCATATTGTATCCTGATGCATTCATTCCACATTTATTTATCCCATGGAGCCTCGGGCACTCATTTACAAGAGAGACCTGATGCTAACAAAGAGTGAAGACAACAGTGGATAACAAAGACAACAGTAGACGATCATAAAAGGAAGCATACAAATTGAGAAGAACAAGTGAAAGGAAATGGCATACAAAATGAAACAGAAAAAAAATAGCTAGGTTGTAAGTTTTTTTTTTTCATTCAACTTTTATTTAGACAGGTTTTTGCCAGGAACTTAGGTGTTTGAAGCCACTTAGAAAGATATTCCAGGAAAGGCATGCTAATCCAGGTAAAAAAAATCTAACAAAGTTAAGTCAGGTCCTCTATAGACAAGAATTTTTTTTTTTTATTGTAAATTTGTTGAAACTTTTATCCAAAAGACTTCTTCAGTCTGGGGAGCTGCAACAAATTCAGTCTTATAAATAGCACCTTCTCATAGTGGATCAGCCAGTTTGGTGACATCCAAATCTCACTGTTCACATGATAGAGGAGGACCATCAGCCTGAAGTCCTGTTTGTTTTTTCTCTGCTTTCAGGAAGGCCAAGTTAGGAGCAATGTGGATATCCATTCAACCTTTATTTAGATATAACTGGGCCTTCCTGAAAGCAGCCCAAACAAGACGCCAGCCATAAGATGAAAAGCAGGAACCCAGACCAGTGTTCATTCTGTATGTTGCGAGAGTTTCATAGTAACTGAGTCATTTATTTTCTAAACATAACGTCCCGGTGGCTTTCATACCCTAAAATACATTACAGCAAAGACTGATCCACTCCAAATATCCAGTCCCCTGGCACAAAGCAATATTATGTATGTGGTGGTATTGTAAATGCAACAAAGGCTGTGATCAGTCTTATATCGGGGAAACTAAACAGCCACTGGCCAAAAGGATGGACCAGCACAGAAGATCAACATCATCAGGTCAGGACTCTGCGGTCTACACTCATCTCCAGGCCAGAGGTCACTCTTTCAGGGATGAAGATGTTCACATCCTTGATAGAGAGGAACGATGGTTTGAGAGAGGAGTAAAGGAGGCCATCTTTGTGAAAAGAAACCGTCCATCATTAAACAGGGGTGGAGGCCTCCGTGTCCATCACCTTCTTACAATGCTGTTATTGCTAGTATCACTCAGCCCTCTGTGAATAGCAAGCGGCCATCAGGGCACCAGCGATCAGTCGTTAGGATGGTCCTCCTTAATCATGTGAACAGCTGGTTCTGGATGTCAGCAGCAAACTGGTCGAGCCACTATAAGAAGGTGCTATTTATAAGACTGAATTTATTGCAGCTCCTCAGAATGAAGAAGTCTTTTAGATAAAAGACAAAACGTTTCAACAAGTTTTACTTTTTTTTTTTTTTAAATCTGTCCCGAGAACCTGACTTAACTTTGTTAAATCATGTTAAAAAGTTGCAGCATGGGTTTGTCAGCAGATCCCAGTCCTTCATGTAAAAGTAACAAATAACTGTAGCTCATATACTGTACTCATAAAAACAAAACGAACAAGACCACTGATTCATAGTCTTTTTTTAAAGTTTTTTAAGAACGAGTGAGGCTGCACTAAAAAGGTTTTATAAAAAAAAAACTATATTTTGGACCCATTTCATGACAAGTTTGAAAGTTTAAACATAAGACTAGTCCACTTGTCTTTACAATAAAAATTACAGCAATAAAAAGGTAACATTTTGAAAGCAGGCACTTTACGGTTTTATTTCTAAATTACATTTACATTTGATGATTTAGGCACTTGGCACTCAGAAGAGAGAACATGATGTCGTTGCAATTCTTGATCCGTTTGATTTCAAACATTTCACCGAGCGAACAGACTTCGTGAAGTTAGGATGACAGCTGCAGAAGGTTGAATGCACCTGTAGCTCTGCTTGTACGTAAACAATATTCTTCCCATTTTGAGGAATTAATTCAAGATGTCTGTCCCCTTAAAGGAATCGCCTGATTGACGATAAATTAAAATTTTCCACATTTCATTTATATTCAAAAATACTTAAAACTAATCCCAAACGGAAATTAAATGTCGTAACTCATTATCCTGGTTTCATTAAAGAGTTATAGATGCTGATCAGCTGATGGCTGTGGGCAGGAAGGCTCTCTTGTAGCAGTTACAGATGTTGATCCATTCACTTGGACCCGGCGGATCTAGGTCTTATGAGTGAACCACCTGAGTGTTGTGCAGAACTCTCCTCTGAGCGATGGCCACTCCTCCCAGCAGCCCGTTGAGCTCCTCATTGACTAGAGAGGCCTCTAAACTATAACTAGTCTTGATTTAAACCAGACACACGGATTATTTTTGTAAAGCAGCTTCACGATGAAAATAAACATGATTCCGTTTCCTTTGCAGAGGAAAACTTTGTCTCGTTTCATAATTCAGAAAGCTTTTCATGGTCAGAAGTCTTGGAATAAAAATTAAGAGGAAATACTGAACCACGCAGAGGAAACGAGTGAATGAATGTCCGTTCTGAGAGTATGGTCAGCCGTTGGTGCTGTGGTTTATATCTGCGTCCGTCCGTGGATCATCGTGTTTCATGTGCATCAAAACAAACTGAGCCTCTCGTCATTGTTTTCTGGTTTGCAGGGTTTGGAAGAGAAATGCTAACACTCTTCACAGATCTTTAAAAGATCCTCAAGGAAATGAAGCACCACCTGCTTTCCTTCCTCCTCTGCACGTCCTCCAGCCTTCAGCTCTTTAAGCCTGACCAGAGTCCGCTGCAGACCACCGATCCTCTGCTGGGGGTGGACACGGTCTCCTCCTGCTTCATCCTCTCCTTCGCCCTCCTCTTGGAGATACTTGACCAGGTGCTCGACGATGCCCCTCCCCTCCTCCCCAGCCAGCAACGCCCCGAGCTCCACCATGTCCGGCTCCTCGCTGAGGCTGAGCAGGTGCAGCAGAGCCTCTGCCAGCGTGTGTCTCAGGCTGGTGCTGTAGCGGTACCCCAGGAAGTCGTTTATGTTCTCGCTGTTCTTCAGCGCGGTCGCCAGCGAGCGCCAAACGCAGCCGAACCGCGTCGTGTCGCCGTAGCAGCCACGTTGGGCTGGCACCGCGAGGGCGGCGGCCGATTTGATCCGGACCTTCAAGTTCTCGCAGGAAGTGACGACGTGGCTGAGGGCGGAGAACGCGTCGTGGGACCACGGGGCGGATTCTGTCGGGAAGAAACAAACTAACTGAATAATAATAATAATAATAATGAATTCAATTTATAACACACTTTTCATTAATGAAAATCTCAAAGTGCTACAAAGTGCAACAGAATTAAATGTCAATAAAACAAGTAAAACAAGTAAAATCAATAACAGTATCAACTAAGATCAAAAGTAGAATCATGAGGAGGTAGAGTATGCTCGGTTGAAAAGAAAGGTCTTCAAGCCGCTCTTAAAGTCAACCACAGACTGTGGGGCTCTCAGACAGTCAGGAAGAGAGTTCCACAGGCGGGGGGCAGCCACACCGAAAGCCCGGTCCCCCATGGTCCTTAAACTGACCAGCTGTTTTCAACACGGATGAGAAACGTTCCCACGGAGATAAAAACCCTGTGAAGGAGAACTCACCGAGAGGCAGGGCGGGGTTTCTGAAAGCGTTCCCCAAGGCGTAACAAGCGTTCCACCGGACCTTCATGGTGGCTTCTGACAGAACGGTTTTAATCAGAGCCCGAACGGCGTCTTCCAGAGGGCGCTGGAACACAGAGCGGCTCATCTGACCGTGACGCAGGAAATGAAGCAGATTTCCAAGCACGCGCACCGCGTTAGACTTGACCTGGGAGGATGGAGGAGAGGCAAACAGTCCACAGCTTAACAGAACGTTTACGACCAAAACAGACGCTCCACAGTCACACGAGCGTCCAGACCCAATGAAACAGTTGCTCGTCGTGTCGTGTGTGAAGGCAGTCACCTTGTCTTTGTCGGTGGACGCTCGGGTGGCCGCCTGCAGCATCTTGAGCAGAAGCAGGTCCGATAACTCCTCTTGAAAAGCCACACCAACGTTCTGCCTGATTAACCAGAGAGGAGACAAGATTATGGAGAAGTTTGTGCAAGATTGATGCAACAAACACACAATCAGAGTCAGAGAGTCTTTATTGTCATTTGCACCGCATGTAGTACATGTGATGAAATGAGATTATGTACACAGGGTCCCAGTTACATCCAACAACAAAATGTAAGAGAAAAACAGTAATAACATCTAGGATATGAACTAAGAAAAACATCCAACTAGAAATACACTAAGCCCTAGAGTAATAGAAAAACATCATTACAAACAGCAGCACGAACATGAGTCTTTATGAGCAGATGGTCACAGATGAACACAGCAACAAGAAAACAGATCAGCATCAGCATGATGTGATATTTTGCAGTGTTTATTCTTATTATTTATTTATTCATGAGTCTAACAGCCTCAGGGTAGAAGCTGTTCCTCAGTCTAGTGGTTCTACATTTGATGCTCCTTAAAGGTGAAGTCTGCAGTTTCTGTAGAACATCAGCACTTAGAAAAAATTTCAACAAGCAAAGCATTCTGATCCCTCCCCCTCAGAGCCATATATGGCTCTGCCCCCTTGTGGTCTGTTGAAATTCAAATTCAAGCTCTGTTTTTATTGGCTGATTCAAATTCAAGCTCTGTTTTTATTGGCTGGTTACAAACTTTGTTTTTATTGGCTGGAAAATGGCGGGTCACTTTTTCTTTTTAGAAATGCTTATTTACCACCTGGAGAAGCAAGGGGACAATATTTTTTTTTTAGTTTTTTTCAGAGATTACCTCTCTAACATCAATCTAGTGACAGAGTGAAGAAATATGTTAAAAATATATTGTTAGAAAAGTTACATATAGCAGCTTTAACCTCCGTCCTGAGGGGAGTGGGGCAAAGAGTGTGTGTGCTGGGAGAGTGGGGTCTTTCATGATGCAGCTGCAGACAAACGTTGAATGTAAAATAAAACAAAGTAAATTAAGTTATTAGGAAATAAATAGTTCAACTGGTCTTTGTCTTTTAGGGCCAAACATGTTTAAAGGCTTTGCTTCTTGTAAAATGTAACACTGGATAAATCCTAATGATAATATATTCCCAAGGAAAATATACTCTCTACTGGTTCACTTTTATAAACAATACTCTGAAATATCTTTTGAGCATGTTAGTTTAGTTAGTTTTACTGGTGAAGATTATGTCATCCAGGACATGATAAAATCAGAACAAGCACTCAATACAAAAACAACTGGACTTTATTTGTAAAGTCCAGTCCAAATAAAGTCCAGTTGTTTTTGTATTGAGCGCTTTTTCTGATTTGTTAGTTTTGTTTTAGTTAGTTAGTTAGTTTAGTTTTAGTTAGCTGCTTGTATTCTGTGTAAATATAAATTTTATTCTTTATGTTTTAGTGTAAACATTTACTCCTTTCCCCATCTGAAGGTTCTAACCCCAGTGTATGAATTCAATTCAAAAATACTTTTTTAATCCCAGAGGGAAATGAAATGTTGTTGTAACTCATCATCCTGGTTTCATTAAAGAGTTGTTCTAGATGCTGATGGCTGTGGGCAGGAAGGAACTCTTGTAGTGTTCCGTCTTACAATGGATCTGAAGAAGCCTCTGACTGAAGACACTGTTGTTGTATGACAGTCTGAAGAAGACACTGTTGTTGTATGACAGTCTGATGAAGACACTGTTGTTGTATGACAGTCTGATGAAGACACTGTTGTTGTATGACAGTCTGATGAAGACACTGTTGTTGTATGACAGTCTGATGAAGACACTGTTGTTGTATGACAGTCTGATGAAGACACTGTTGTTGTATGACAGTCTGATGAAGACACTGTTGTTGTATGACAGTCTGAGGAAGAGGATGCTGAGGGTTGTCTATAATGTTCTTCATTTGATGAAGAATCCTTCTCTGAACCTTTGGAGATGATTTTAGAGGAGTCCCCAGAACTGAGCCAGCCTTCTTCATGAGCTTGTTGATCGTTTTGAAGTCACTTGCTGTGGTGGTGCTACCCCAGATGATGGTAGAAGAGATGAAACTCTCTACAACAGACTTATAGAAGATATGCAGCATCTTGCTGCAAACACTGAAGGACTTCAGTTTCCTCAAGAAGTACAGTCTGCTCTGTCCCTTCTTGTAGACGCTTCACTGTTGCAGCTCCAGTCCAGTCTGTTGTCCAGGTGAACCCCCAGAGTATTTATACTTCTCCACCACCTCCACTTCTTCTCCCATGATGGAAATGGGGTTGGACCTGTCCCTGTTTCTCCTGAATTCTACAATCATCTCCTTTGTTTTGTTCACATTCAAGATGAGATGATTGTTTCCACACCACGCCACAAAGTGATCCACCAGTTCCCTGTACTCAACTTCTTGTCCATCTCTGATACACCTGACCACTGCAGAGTCATCTGAATATTCCTACAGATGACAGGAGTCCGTTTTGTACTGGAAATCTGAGGTGTACAGAGAGTGAAAATGAGTGGTGAGAGTACAGTACCCTGTGGTGCTCCTGAGCTACTGACCACCTGGTTAGACACACAACCCTTCAGTCTCACAAACTGTGATCTGTTTGTCAGGTAGTCTTTGATCCAGGTGATTGCTGAGACCTCCACCTGAGTCTTCTGAAGTTTCACACAAAGCAGACCAGGCTGGATTGTGTTAAATGAACTGGAGAAATCAAAGAACATGACTCTCACAGTGCTGCCTTTTCTAGATGACAGCGTGTTTACTGAAGCAGGTGTACAAATATAAAGATGTATATATTTAAATTAATGTTTGAAAACCGTTGTGCTCACATACAGCCACAAGGAAAAGTGGGCAATGTTAAGAGTCTGGTGTGTTTGTGTCTGTTACCAAAATATTTCATGAACAGCTGAACAGATTTTAATGAAACGGTCAGAAAGTAGTTTTTGGATGTTTTATCTACAACTGATTCAAGATGGATGCCACATCTAAGCAAACTCGACACAAAACAACAGTAACCCAGTAAACTTTACAGTTACGGAGCTCAAACTTGGCGTGGTAGTTGCTGAGAGTCATCCCCCACTCCGATTACAGAAGATCTTTGTTTAAAACTCAGGCAGTCAAGAAGACGGGAGATTAACGTCCCTTCAGGACAGGTTCGTTTGGACCGAACAAAGATCTGAGCTGGAATAAATCTTTAAAAATGAATCATCTCTGCTGTGAAGATGAACTGTTGGAGCATGTCGATTCCCTGAAGGTTTCTAGTGTGCATCATTGATACAACTACAGTTTATGTGTTCCTCTTTATAATAAATGACTTTGAAAATACTGTATATGTTCTGTTTCATACAAGTATTTTCTTTATATATTTTAAAACTTGCTAGAAAAATCTGATTTGTTTGAATGTAATTTAAAGCAGAAATTTTGATATTTAAAATGTTCAGATGTTTAAAAACCATCAGCTTTTCAGCTTTTGCTCTTTAACTCTTGACATGGCAGAAGTCTGTATTAAATCCTGATTTTTATGAATAAATGTGTCATTGCTTCAACATTTCATGTAATTCGTCCCGTTCATTTCACAGCGTGTAGCTTACATATTGATGATGAGCGTGTCGGAGAGGTTCGCGAGGGCCCACGCAGCTTTGGTCCGAACGTTCGTGGAACGGTCATCGAGGGCAGCCAGGATAATGTTGGCAGTGTCTGCCACGAACATCACATCCTGCGAGGAGAGGTTAGACCAAACAGACATTATTTCTTCACATTCTGCACAAGTTCATCCCTTTTTTTGTGTTGACTGCATGTTGATGAATAGGAATTAAGGTCTCGACCTCTCTCAAACACGGGAACAGGATGTAGACGCCCAAAGCGCGGACAGCTGACGTCTTCACCAGGTGGTTCTCAACATAGGTCAGGCCCAGCAGCACAGTGATGCACATCAGTTGAGTTTTCTCCTTAAAAACATCACATGTCTGTCTCTATGAAGCTCAGAGCTCACTGGGTGCCAACAGGAACTGATAGAACGAGAGGAAACTCACAGGAAGCTGGTCGAAGGCCTGCGGCAGGACCGAGGCCAGCGTGTCGCAGGCGCTCGCCTGCAGAGCGGGATCTTTGTCGTTCTGCAGCGCTCCGTTCAGCGGTCCGCTCAACACGTCTGACCAAAGCTGCACCATCTGAAAAAAAAAAAACATCTGTGTGAAACTGCAAGCCTCCAGGGAGGTCCGTTCATGCATTCAGGTCTTTGTAAGGGTTCTGTTTGGACTGAGGAGTCACAACGTTCACTTTCCCACCAAAAACAATTTAGTGGGATAATTCTGAATGTGGAATTTAATTAAAAAATTATTTAAGCTCCTTTGACAGGGATTGACTTTACTGAAACAAGCCATAAAAAAATCATAAAAATCAAATGGATAAAAAACACATTATATAACCATTTTACAACTTATAATAATATATACCGTATTTTCCGGACTATAGGTTGTGGCTTTTTATAATTTTTTCATGGCCTGCGACCTATAGTCAGGTGCGACCTATATATGGCGTTTTATAAAATAAGCTGATTTGTAATCATTTATTAACAAAAATTAAACTGAGACACACTCTTACAATAATGTCAGCTAACAAATATATTTTTAGGTGTTTATCCTGCTAAAATTATTCATTTATTAAAGAAAAGTTCAGCTCAGACACATATTTGCTATAATTTTTTATCAAACAAATAATTGTTTTTAAGTGTTAATCTTCTTAAAAGCCTTGCTGTGTGCTCCTGTGGAAGACATTTGCAGCAGAGCTAAACACGGTCCACATTTTGACGTAGGTGCAACCTATATTCAGGTGCGACCTATATATGGTATTGTATTGTATAATTTTATTCATTTCATATTAAAACAATGACAATTTTTAAAAGAAAAATTAAACAAAAACATAAAATGAAAGGAAGCAGAAGAAGAAAACATTTCTTATCATATCTGCTCCTTATCAAACATATACAGATTTTTCCAATTCTTTGGCAATTGGACAATGCGACCTATATTCAGGTGCGACCTATAGTCCGAAAAATACGGTAATAACTTATAATAATATATAATAACTTAAAATATTATATATTAACATAATAATATACAACAACTAATGATAGAGAAAAAAAATTGAGATCATTTGTGTATTTTAGGGAGATCTGCAGAAGTCCAGTTACTCTGAATTTTCGAGTTCAATATATTACACAATATGTTTACCTTGTTTGGTCCTCCATGCCACAGTGGTGAGTAATGGTGACATTGATGTAAGTTTGCATACATGCACCATGTGACCAACACTTCTGCTGAAGTCTGTGAGACTACCATAATTTTGAATGCTTTCCTTGAAACACACCTGGATGATGCAGACAAAACAACACAGTGTTGAACTCACTTGGTTTATGGGGACCCTGGAGCTCTCAGGGCTGCTGCTCTCTGCTCTGTACTGCAGGATTATTGCTGTACCAAACTCCACCAGGAGCTACAGCAAAAACAGACACACGTTGTTCTGAGCATATATACATTTCAGAGCAGCTGCGGGGTCCATTTCTCATACGCAAGTGGTGAAGGGCCTGACCTTTGATCCGTGGAGTTGTATGGAAGTGTCAGTCTCCTGGAGGCAGTGGGCGCTCACCTGTCCCACCTCACACAGACTGGACTGAGTCAGAGGGAAGTAGCCCCGCACCAGGTAGGCCAGGACCTGAGTGATGCGCACAGGTTAAAAACACTAAACAAAATAAAAACTAATGTTTTAATTTGCTCTTCCTCCGTGGCTCACCTGTAACGCTGCTAGTCGAACAGGTGGGGGCTCTAGCGCTGCCCCGCCTCCTGCTCCCTCAGTATCAGGCTGGTCCTCTCTGGGCTGAGTCACCAGAGACACACATAGCTTCAGCAGCCACGGTGGGGAGCCGCCGCCCCCCTCCGTTGGTGTGCGAGGAACGTAGGGGGAGTGAGGCGACGCTGCAGGTGCACGAGCGGGCGAGGCCACGCCGTTTCTTTGTCTCCAGCTGAGAGCGGAGTCCTGCGGCGTGCAGGAGCCCGACGCGCCGCCGCTGTCCTCCGGCTGCTGGAGGAGAAGCTGCACCTCCGGGAGGGGGGCCTGAGTCGTCACCAGGGCACCGTACAGCGTGAGCACTGACACGCGAACGGTCACGTCTAGAGAGACAGCGGGTGTCCAATCAGAACCGAACTCTTCAGACCGGTTCTCTGAGAATGTGTGACGTTAACGTGTGTGTGACATGATGTTGGAACTATGCATAAAGTGGCAAGTAGCTACTCAGCTTTGATTCTTTTGTACACAGATGCTTCGAGTAATTAATATATAAAAAAGTATTTTTTAATAAAATGGTTCTCTTCAGAGCGTCGCAGTTTTCGGGTGGAGAAAGGAGGGGTCAAACGCTGACGCATTTTATGACGCAATCGCCAGAACGCACATTGTAAATAATTATGGCAGAGAATATACAAACCGAGGAATTAAGCAATTTAAAGGTGCAGTCTGCAGTTTCTGTAGTGCAGTCTGTAAGTTTTCTAAAAATATATTTTTAACATATTTCTTCACTTTGTCACTATCTCCTGACAGACTGATGTTAGACAAAGTAATCTCTGAAAAAACTATAGTCCCCTTGCTTCTCCAGGTGTTACTAAAAGCATTTCTAAAAAGCCACAGTGACCCGCCGTTAACCAGCCAATAAAAACAGAGTTTGTAACCAGCCAATAAAAACAGAGCTTGAATTTGAATCAGCCAATAAAAACAGAGCTTGAATTTGAATCAGCCAATAAAAACAGAGCTTGAATTTGAATTTCAGCAGAGCAAGGGGGAGCAGAGCCATATATGGCTCTGAGGGGGAGGGATCAGAATGCTTTCCCTGTTGAAAATTTTTCTAAGTGCTGCGTTCTACAGAAACTGCAGACTGCACCTTTAAGTGAAGATTTGAGCGAGTTGTCTTCAGTTTGGGAAGCCGAAGTTAGTTCGAGTGTTGAACAAGAAACAGCTGGTTCTAATGTAGGTCTACACCCGTATTTATTTGACTCTTACCGTTCAGTGAACGAGGTGGTGCGAGGGGAAATCCGTCATTTCAGATGAGCAAGGTTACGAGGGTGAAGGGCTTGAACCCGATCGTAGTCGTCTACAGGGCTGGCGATGTTAGAACACCCAAATGCGACACAACGTACCGGCATTTTTCAAGTTATAGAAAATAAAATAGGCGATCTTGAAGACAATGACACTGTGTGCCAATAGCAGCGGCAGACAACCGTGCTGGTCTCTACGTCACGACGTCGCATGCGTAAGTACCCGGATGTCCCGTGACGAAACACGGCGCCAATTTTAAAATCACTTTTAAATCAAATTTTCATAGATTTATCATTTTGCTTGTAAAAACGAACATAGTTAATGAGACAACATATATATGTTGTGCCACTTTATGCATAGTTCCAAAATGATGTCACACACCCTTTAAAGGACGACAACAGACAGACCTCTGTGGCGAACGTAAGAACGGATCTGCTTCCAGAGCTGGCTGAGCAGTCCGGGTCGGAGACGGTGGTAGGGAGCGTTGGACACCAGGAACGCCAAACACTGAGGGACAAACATAAGCTGTGAGGCTGTGTGTGTTCTGTTAGCAAAATATCTCATGCACCATTGGACAGATATGAATGAAACTTGCAGTAATCTCTTCAACCTTTAGACTCAATCTAATTCAAGATGGCTGCCGCAGCCAACTGACCTTAAAATGCCAAATTGGCTCTAAATCAGTCACTTCTACAGGCACTGACCTAAAGGCTGGTGTGGTAGTAGCTGAGAATGATCCCCAACACATATTCTGAGCTTTAAAAAACTGTGTTTAAAACTGAGATAAAATTATTTGGAGCCAACTTTGTTGACAAAATAATACTTTACATGAAATTAGGGATGGGGGCGATCTGATCCAGTATCGGTATTCGATACCAGCATACTGTAGTTTACATATCGGATTTTCTGATCCAACCTGCCGATATTTCCGATCCATGATGCACGTACGGAGAGCACGTGTTACACCATATTCTGTGACTACCGTCTTAACATTGTGTGAGTCAAACCCAATGAAAACGCTCTGAGCCTCACAACAGGAAACACCCAAACTTTAATAGCACACAAGAGGCAGGTCTATATCACAGACGTCCATCTCCCTCATGGTGCGGCCTGTAACACTAAAATACCGCTAAGCATTAAATTAAATTAAATTCACAAATTTATGAAAACATTTTTTTTTCCATTATATTTTATTTTTTATTTTTATTATTAATATGTAAAATGAATAAAAACTTTAAATACATCTTTTTTTTAAAAAAGTCTCCACACAAAAAACTTTTTTATTAAAACTCTTTTCCAATAGCTCCAAGATTTTATTAGTGAATATATACGGGGAGTGGGCCGTGTTGTCTTTCCCATAATGCTTTGCGGTATTTTAGTGTTCCTGCTGCACCATGAGTGAGATGGAAGTCTGTGATATAGACCTGCCTCTTGTGTGCTATTAAAATTTGGGTGTTTCCTGTTGTGAGGCTCGGAGTGTCTTCATTGGGTTTAACTCACACAATGTTAAAACGGTAGTCACAGAATATGGTGTAACATGTCATATAAGGACTGATATTTCAGCAGTTAGTTACAGTTAGTTACAGTTAGTCACTGTGCTGCACATAGGTGGTTGTCATGGTAACGCCAGCTGAGTGATCTGTGTTATTCGGTCCTGCTGCTCATGTCATATGCTGTGTTGGTTCTGAGCTGGCATAAAGAAGAGTTCTGGTAAAAGCTGAACAAGTGTGTGGACATTCAGTTACTTTACATGGTGTCAGAAGTCGACGTTGGACGCACGACTTCAGGAAAATGGCCAAGTTCAACCCACCGGAGAGTTTTCCATTTGACCGCCCGACAGAATGGGAAGATTGGAAACAACGTTTCAAACGCTTTCGGTTGGCGACAAAACTGAATAAAGAGGACGGCGAGGTCCAGGTCAGTTCTTTAATATACGCCATGGGCCCGGAGGCTGAAAACATTTTTAAGGCTTTCACTTTTGAGGAGGATGATCAAAATAAATTTGACGTTGTGTTAGGAAAATACGACGAGTACTTCTACCCCAAAAGGAACGTAATTCACGAGCGCGCATGTTTCCACCAGAGAGTGCAACGGCCCGGTGAGAACGTTGAAACGTTTATCAGAGCCTTGTATGACCTATCTGAACATTGTGACTTTGGGACACACAGAGAGGAGCACATTAGAGACCGCATAGTAGTGGGCATTAATGACAAAGAGCTGTCACGTAAACTGCAGCTAGAGTCAACACTCACGTTAGCCCAAACTATTCAAGCTGTGCGCCAGTCCGAGGAGGTGTCCAGGCAGATGTCCCAGCAGAGTGAGGCGTGTGCAGCAGTACAGGAGATCGCACAAGCTAAATCATACAGGGGACGTCCACAATGGAAAAACAAAAAGAGGGAAAGTGGAGATCGAACAACAGAACCAAAATGTGGAAGATGTGGCAAAATAAAGCATAAAGACCAAGATAAATGCCCAGCTAAGAGATCAACCTGCAATAAATGCAAAAAGGTGGGTCACTGGGAAATAATGTGCCACAGCAGATCAATCAGGGAAGTGACAGAGACAGATCCAGTTTCACAAACACCATACTTCCTCGGGGCAGTCACAGACGCTAATAGAGAGAGAGATCAATGGTCTGTACAAATTCTGATTGGTGCAACACCTGTTACCTTTAAAATTGATACAGGGGCAGATTTAAACATAATGGACAGAGAGACATTTAACACATTAGTCCCTGAGCAAAAACTGATTCAGTCAAACATTCCTCCAATAAACAGCCCAGGTGGTCAGCTCAACTGTATGGGGAAGTTTCAGGCCAGTACAAAATACAAGGAGAAGCACTACTCATTCCCAGTGTATGTGATCCATAGTCACACAGCTAACAGCCTGCTAGGCAGAGACACAGCGTGTACAATGGGACTAGTTAAACGCATCGAGGAAGTGCACACCGCATTTGGTGAACATGGGACTCTTAAGACAGAGCCCGTAAAAATACAGCTAAATGATAACACAGAGCCATACGCTGTACACACGGCCCGCAGAGTTCCCCTACCTCTCATCGAGAAAGTAAGAGAGGAAATACAACGCATGGAGGAGAATGGTGTGATCGAAAAGGTGACAGAACCAACTGATTGGTGCGCACCTATGGTGCCAGTCCCAAGACGAGATGGCAAAGTGCGCATCTGCGTTGATCTGAAAAGGCTAAACGAGGCAGTAAAGAGAGAGAGATATGTTCTCCCAACCGCTGAAGAAATCACTGCAAAGCTAAGTGGAGCCACCACATTTACATCACTGGATGCTGCTTCAGGGTTTTGGCAAATCCCTCTTCATCCGACAAGCAGCAAGCTAACCACATTTATAACACCTTTTGGAAGATACGCATTCAAACGTCTACCTTTTGGCATCACAAGTGCCCCAGAAATCTTCCAGAGGAAAATGGCAGAGACCTTAAATGATCTAGAAGGAGTCGCCATCTACATGGATGACATACTGGTATACGGCAACACTGCAGAACAACATGATCAGCGGCTAAACAAAGTATTGGAGAGAATCGAGTCAACTGGCCTAAAGCTGAATAAAGACAAGTGTGTGTTCAGACAGAACCAACTTCACTTCCTGGGCCAGGTGATTGACAAGTCAGGTGTGAAACCTGATCCCAACAAAGTAAAAGCTATTCAAGAGCTACCAGAACCACAAAATGTCCAAGATTTAAAACGTGTTCTCGGCATGTTCACATACTTGGGGAAGTATATTCCACACCTGTCAACAGTGGGTCAGCCACTGTATGAACTGTTGAGATCTAAGACTACATGGACGTGGGACCACCCGCAGAAGGAGGCGTTCCAGCGAATCAAAGACATTCTGTCCACGTCTCCTGTACTAAAGTTCTATGATGTGAATCGACCTACAGCAGTATCAGCAGACGCCAGCAGCTACGGCATCGGAGGCGTGCTGCTGCAGCAACACGAGGGGGACTGGAAGCCAGTCGCTTACTGTTCACGCCGCTTGTCTGACGCTGAAACCAGGTATGCCCAGATAGAAAAAGAATGTCTGGCTTGTGTTTGGGCATGCGAGAGATTTGAAAAATATCTGGTTGGGCTGGAGAGCTTCAAACTGGTCACTGACCACAAGCCCTTGGTGCCACTGATGAATAAAAAGGACTTAGACAATGTCCCCATACGCTGCCAAAGACTCTTGATGAGACTCATGAGGTTCAAACCTTCAGCAGAGTATGCACCAGGAAAGACTCTCATTGTGGCAGATACACTCTCCCGCAGCCCATTACATTGCACATCGGAGGTGAGCGAAACCCATTCTGATGTAGAGTGCTACATTGCAGCCATTATCAGAGGCATGCCAGCCACTCCACAAAAGCTAGAGTCTATACGTTTGGCCACAGCAGCCGACAGTAACTTACAGACGATACTGCAGTATATTAAGTCGGGATGGCCAGAATACATAGGAAATGTCCCCATAGCCATCAGAGACTACTACCCAATCAAAAGTGAACTGTCAGAATACAATGGGATTGTCACAAGAGGCTGTCGCATGTTAGTCCCATCCACTTTAAGAGCAGACATACTAGATCGGATCCATGATGGACATCAGGGTCTGACCAAATGCAGAGAGCGGGCTAATGCTTCCGTGTGGTGGCCGGGCATCTCTTCTGATATTAAACTGAAAGTGGAATCCTGTCAAACTTGCCGAGAGATGAAACATTCTCAGCGTAGGGAGCCACTCATCTCTACCCCACTACCTGGCAGACCCTGGGAAAGACTTGCAATCGATCTGTGTGACTTTAACAAACACACTTACCTGGTAGT
>JBBPBX010026168.1:21600-38314 GCA_038048925.1 Garcialebias charrua | reverse complement strand
ATCTTTGGACGGTCAATGTAAATTGTTAGTTCGAAATTGTTTTTGCCACTTAAGAAACATTTCTAAACTAGGATGTATTATATCACATAAGGAACTAGAGATGATTGTTCATGCTTTTATTTCACCTCGGTTAAATTACTGTAACAGCCTTTTAATGGGTCTGAATAAATATTCCCTAGCTCGCCTTCAGTCTGTGCAGAATGCTGCAGCAAGGCTGCTAACTAGAACACACAGAAGAGCCCACACAACTCCTGTTCTGGCCTCTCTGCATTGGCTCTCCGTGCATTTCAGGAGTCATTTTAAAATTTTGGTCCTAACTTTCAGGGCACTTCATGGTCAGGCTCCCAAATATTTACTGGACCTGTTAAAGCCTCTATGTCCCATCAGGACTTTGAGATCTTCAAATCAATTGTTGCTGATGGTTCCAAAAACTTACTTTAAAACACGTGGAGACAAAACGTTCCAAGTGGTGGCCCCGAGGCTTTGGAACGCTCTCCATCTGTCACTGCACTACCCAGATTCCACTGACTCTTAAAAATGATCTTAAGACTTATTTATTCAGACTGGCTTTTAGTTCAATTTTGTTTACTCTTTTTTTTTTTTTTTTTGCTTGTGAAGCAATTTGTGATGTCATTGTCTGTGAAAGGTGCTATATAAATAAAGATTACGGTACTTAAAAGTTACTTATTTCATCAGTTCTAGATGTTCATCTAATGATGACTTTCTAAGAGTTTAATAGAATATTTTCAATAATTTATGAGATATTTTGCTAACAAACTGCACACAGACAAAGCAGAAACAGATAAAAACATGATCGCTCTTCCTTCTCCTTCAGCGCTGAGACAACGGTTTCATGTTGAATCCAGTAAAAGTGATTTAAAGGTTAAAACAAGCAGCAAACATGTTTTTGTTCTAAAAAGGGTTTTAGATGTTTGGAAAGAGAAACTTCAAAACAGACATGTTCAAGTTGAACTTTTGAAATGAATGAAACATTTATAACTGAATAAATTGTGAAGTATCAGGGAATGATTTTAGTTGGACAAACATAGAAAATCTCCAAAAGCTGCAGTGAACTGACCTCAGAACCTCCAGTCTACAGTTTGGACTCTCCAGGAAACCACAGAGCTCCTTCACTCCAGAGTCAGACAGCTGGTTCCAGCTCAGGTCCAGTTGTGTCAGATGGGAGGGGTTGGACTTCAGAGCTGAGACCAGCGAAGAACAGCTAATCTCTGACAACCTGCAGATTATCAATCTGAACAAAGAATGAAAGATGTGAGCTGAAGCAACAGGATGCAGGTTCAAACTGAAATATGAACTAAATGATTAAAGTGGACAATCCATTCAAGGCCTAGCATTCCTTGAAGGAATGCATATCACCCGCCACCTTTCATCCAACAGTTTGACACTAAGATCATCTTGTGATGAGAAACTTGTAGCGTTTTGGTCAAACCTTGTAAATAACATTATGAACCATCTCATGTGATATTCTGAGATCTCAGATGGTCTGTTAGAGCTCAGAGTCTGGCTGGTGGACCACTCTCAGCTACTACCACTCCACACGTTAGATCAGGACAACAAGGAGGGGTTGTTTGTTTTTCATTTTGAAACACAAAAATTAATTTCAATAACAAGTTGTTTTCATGGTCAACAAGAGCAGCAACAGTCCACAATACATGTGTTAGTAAAATTTCAGAGTAATGAAAAGTCAAAGCATGAATTCCTTCAGACAACCATCCTGAATTCATGTAACTTTAAAGTGTAACTTACGGTACCTCAAAATTAACTTTTTTTTAGCTGATAAACTCCTTAGAATGTGTGTAAAATGTTGTATAGCACTAATGTCTGTGTTAATTTTCATGTTTTTGTGCGTATTTGTTTAAATCGGCAATATTTGGTCTAAAAACATGTTTTCACTAATCCTATGGGTTGAACAGTGGTATTGCACCCTAATTTTCTTATTGGTCTACGATTCTCACCATGACGTGTTTTCTGACTCTGTCGTCACATGCTCTGCTGCCTGAGTATAAAAGTGGAGCCACTCCCCCGAGAAGGTCACTCCCCCTGCAAAGCTCAGGACGGAGTTGGATTAGCTTTAGCAACATAGCATTAGCATTAGCATTGATGAGCGAAGCTGTTCCAAGAACAGCTCTTCAAACTGATGTCCACCTACCCTTACACCATCAGGGTACAATCTGTTTGTAGGCGAGTACCATTTTACACCTTTTAATTCCATGATTTATTTATTGGACAAGTTTGTCCCTGTGTTGTGTGTGTGAGGGCTGCAGCGTTGCTTGGTTGTGTCGGTCCCTTCAAATAGTTGTGGCATTTTTATCTGTTGCTAATCAATGCTAGTTTGTGTTATAATTGCGTTTAAATGGTAAAATTCCTAGTGTTTCTTATGAACACAGATCAACAAGGTGATAAAACAATGTACCGGTGTATTTCTCACTTAAACAAGAAGTCAAATGATGAAAAAATGACAGAGAATTGCAGCTCATTATTAATTTTGTCTGTCTGAAATAAACACAGTTTTTCCATTGCAGAGTTGTCTTGGACCCTACCATGCTGCCAGGAAACCCAGCTATCCTGAAGACAGGAACTCAGTGGGAGGTGATGCTCAAAATGGACGAGATGGCTATATAGGAGCTTAATAAACATTTTTCTTTAAATCCAGCATTTTGTCTTTGAGTCATGTGACAATTTTTTAAACCAATGGGTTGCAACAATCAAATAAGGGGTTTACAAAGTGCCCAGATATTATTACTGCATTAGTCAAGGCTCATAGTGCTGTCAGAACTGCACGTGTCATAATCACACTGAAAGTACCGGTAGTAACACGTTTCCAAAAATAAATAATGTGAACATAGCAACATTTTAAGGAAAAGTTGTAGCTAGTATTGCAAAAAAGTGTAATTACTATTAAACTAGTTTATACAAAATACTTTCTATTTTAACCTTTGCAAGTAAATAGCTCATAGTGAAATGCAATCACAGTTGTCTGAAAGTTTATTTAAAGTTTACAAAATTACAATCAATGTGTTGAAAAAAAACTGAAAATTAGAAAAATAAATGAAATGAGTGATACACAGTCATGCATTATACAAAAAAATAAGTTTACTCGTAGTCTGGCCAGTGACTGTATTTATATAAAAAAACACAATTGCTTGAAAAACAAATTATGAATGTGCAAAACAATTGTCTTCCAGACAACCTGTACTTCCACACAGCATGGCCATTGACTGTGTTTGCACACGAAGAAATATAATCACTTAAGAAATGTATAAATGCAGACATGTTTAAAAAAGTAACAACTGAGAACCCACAGTTTTTACTGTGCAAAACCTGTGCAAAATAAACTATAAACTACTAATAAACCAAGGGGAGCAGGAGGCCGAGTCCATCCTGGCTGACTTCAATTACTCTTTGCGTGGCTGCAGGGTGCTTGAGAGTCATCACAGTTCTCTGAAAAATAACAAAGGATACACAGTATTGTTAAATTCATTACAATTGGTTTGGTTTGCATTAAAAAATATTATTTCTCCTAAATCTTAACAGCTGTGCTGTGCCCAGTTTTAATTAGCTCACACACAAATACTGTATACACGTCCTAACAAATATATATCATACAGGGTTATAGATTGTTTCTAAACACGGATCTTTGGAAACCAATTTTTTTTTTTATCAGTTTATTGCTAATTTATAGTCAATTCATCAACAAACGTGTGTTTGGTTCTGGGTTGCATAACAAAAATAAGCCAAAGCGTCAAAGAAAACGAGGGTAGAAGAAAACAATATTTTAAAATAAAATGTATTATGAAAAGTTACTTTTGTAATGTGCTAAATAATAAAATGGGGCGAATGAAAGTTGCTGGCGCTGGCCTACAACACTGTTGTGATCCAAACAAAGACAAAAACACAGCCGTACAATGCATGCCATGCAACTAAACAGGTTTTTAATGTGTTCTGTGTTCACAAGCATACGCTTAAAGCTGGGGTATGTAAGATTGTAATGTAGTCTGTAACTTTTCAAACAATATATATTTTAACATATTTCTTCACTCTGTCACTAGATTGATGTTAGAGAGGTAATCTCTGAAAAAACTAAAAAAAAATATTGTCCCCTTGCTTCTCCAGGTGGTAAATAAGCATTTCTAAAAAGAAAAAGTGACCCGCCATTTTCCAGCCAATAAAAACAAAGTTTGTAACCAGCCAATAAAAACCGAGCTTGAATTTGAATCAGCCAATAAAAACAGAGCTTGAATTCAAATTTCAACAGACCACAAGGGGGCAGAGCCATATATGGCTCTGAGGGGGAGGAATCAGAATGCTTTGCTTGTTGAAATTTTTTCTAAGTGCTGCTGTTCTACAGAAACTGCAGACTGAACCTTTAAGCTGTGTGTGTGTGATTAAATACACGTAACAACATTTTACAACTGTTATTTTAGTAAAAGTTTAGGTATTTACTTACTGAAGACGTGAGTATCCACCATTTTGAAATCTAAACTTGGGGCGGGGTGGGAGTTTACCACTAGAGGGGGCGTGAACATAGCATAACTCCCCACCTCCTCCCCTCCTTGTCTCTCGACGCACCCATTTTGATGAAATTTTTTAATCTGGTCTGGGGGCGGAGCTATCTTTTGATGGGGGGGGGGGGTGGTGGTGTTAGAACCCCTTTATCTTTATGACAGTTTTATTTCATTTAAGCTCCGCCCTTTAAGCCATACCTATTGGATTTATCCCTGCGCTTCACGCCAACACTGAAGACTTCTAGTCCACGCCTACCTGCTATGGGCCACACCTCAGTCACTATTTAAACTTTGACTTGACTTTGACTTAAACGGCCATTGACCTAGATACTGCTCCCAAAATTTTTTTCACGTCTAACACTAACAAATATTTTTTTCCACGAGACAACATGTCTTTCAAACGACCTTCAAGAGATGAACAGGATGTGAATTTGGCTTCATCCTGACGGCGGACAAGCACCCACTCTGTGAGGCGTGCCTTGCAGTCCAACATGCACAGCAGGCCATGGTTCAGCACCGCCTGCTCAGCCTACCAGTTCCTGACGGAGGAGGAAAAGGAGCTCCGGTTTGACCTCCCCTGTCCATGTGGCAACGGAGGCTCAACCGTAGGTGGACGCTCCACCCAGCCTGTGGTAAGCAGCTGGCGGTCTACGCGTCCACGGGGGTAGCTAGCGAGGTTGGCACGTTCCCCCAGGAAGGTTTGGAACCGGCCTCACCCTTCACTCGCCAGCTAGAAGGAGCTAGCCGCCGTGTTGCCCCACTTCTGTTGAAGTGCGTGGGGCCGGCCTTACCCCCCACTGAGGGGGAGCACTGGGCCCAGCCCAGCCCAGCTGAAGAACCCGACCCAGCCTCCTGACTCGTGTCGTCCAGCAGTCGAGCGCCGTCTCCTGAGACGCAGGACATGCAGGATGCTCACCTCTCGCTGCTCCACGCACGCCCGGACATCATCAGGTGGGCCGCACTAGGGGTTGAACGAGTACATAATTTTTAAGCTCGACATTAACATAAAAAAACTCGAGTGGCACTCGATTAGTCAATGACTTCACAGTGTCTTATGATGCAAAATAAATAAATAAATATAAATGCATAAAAACGTCTTTACAAAAAGAAAAAAAGACCAACAAAACATTGGGAGCATTTATAATGCTCCTATCATTTATCATACTGCAGATAAGTCACAGGAAAAACAAAACTATTAGTTATTATTATTAATATTAAAAGTGAAAGTAAGGCGCTGAAACCGAAACTTAAAAAACAAATGGGGCCACAGCCACACCGTACCACCGCCTGCAGTGCTGTGCAATTTAGGTTTACTTTTAGAGATATGTGTTTATAGGTTTTTAATAGGTCTAGAGAGATGAATATTTGTTGCCTTTTGTTAGTCAAACGAGAGAGAGGACGCCGTTTCGGCCGTGTTATATATGTGACCTGCAATGCAACATTGCCCCCTGCTGTCACAATCTACTACGGTGTTCAAAGAAAAGAAAAGAAACAGGATGATTCAATGAGTAGCACAATTTATAAAATTATAAACCGTTTTACCTTTTTGACAAGACTTTTGACAAGACATGCGCACAAAGGACTCCATTTTGTAGCGTCTACTTAAAGCTAAAAGCTACCCCGCGCTCGGTTTTTATCACGTGATCTGACGTACTGACGTTACCGCGATGTGATGACGTCACTACGGGTACTCGAAGTGGACAAAAAAGCCTCGATAGAAGTCAAAGCACTCGATCTATCGAAAACTCGGTTAATCTGTTAAAGCACTAGGCCGCGCGCACGTGTGCGGGCTGAAGGTCCCTGAACGCACCACTCAGGCCTCACCCTCGCTACTGGCAGAAGGATTTGCACCTAAAAACAGCGGACAGAGAGAGCGATCTGGCCCAGCTTTTCAGACGTGGACTCCCTGCTGCAGAGCGCGGACAACGAGCCACTGAAATCACGAGCCCCGTGTCATCTTATAAAACATCAATAAAATTATAAAAAAATAAAATAAAATAAAAAAATAAATAAAAAAATTAGAATTAGAAAATTAATTAGAATTATGGGTGATGTAGTTTGTGTATTACAGTTAGAAATATTAAGTAGAATTATTCATTTTGTGATCTACAGTAGTTTATGTATTTCAGTTAGGAAAATTAAGTAGAATTATTCATTTTGTGATGTAGTTTGTGTATTACAGTTAGGAAAATAGGTAGAACTATTCATTCTGTGATGTTGCTTGAAAGTTATCATTGGTTGAACAAACTGTGAAATAGGGGCAGATATAATAAGATTTCATCTTCTTTCTGCTCCCTTCATTTTATCCTACTTGTAATCTTGTATCTGATGAAACTGTCTTGTATTGTTCTTTTAAAATGAATGAATAAACATCAAATCAAATCAAATCTTGCATTCTCATCACGAGGACACAGGGGCGCACGGACCAGGCTTCCTCTGCTGTTACACCGCTGCACCCCAGCCGGTCAGCACAGAGTTTTGAGGTTTGCTCCGAGACCAGTTAAACACGTCGGGAAACGAGTTTCACCGCCAGCACACAGTTCCACCAAGCTTCAGGACAACATTCACACATGCTCCTCTCAGGTCGGTGCGGCTGATATTAATATTACGTTTTTGGCGCTCAACATCTGGTGCAAGCCCAAACACGACATGACCGGAGCTGTTATCAACATGATCACCAGTTTATGCACGTGCTCACGACGTGTTCAGCTTGGACCACTGTGCTCCAGAGAGTAGCTGAAACTTTCCTCATCCATCCCTGATGGTGTGAGCAGAAAACTGATTAAAGCCCCATCACGTCAGGGGGACTATTTTGGGGGCTCACTATCAGTGCTTGTGCAACTACGTTCATCCTCAGAGATGACCGAGCAGATGCGCAACCATTTTGTTTTTCCCCCGGGCAGCCCCCCGCTCTGCCCGCGAGTCCATGTGAACAGACTAGAGCTTTTCACCAGCAGCAGCAGCGACGCTCTTCACCAGCTACGAGTACCAGGATGAGAAGAGGCCAGTACAAAATGTCAGTGCGCTGGAGGTGTGTGTGATTTCAGTACGTGTTTTGAGCAAAATAAAGAAACTGTCAAAAAAGGCGTTCAATACAGAACAACTGGACTTTATTTGTAGCAACAAGACGTTTCGCTTCTCATCCGAGGAGCTTTATCAATTCAGTGAGGAGACAGTGAGAGGGATAAGTTATAACCAGGATAAGCCATTGACACGCACCAACAATGGCTTATCCTGGTTATAACTTATCCCTCTCACTGTCTCCTCACTGAATTGATAAAGCTCCTCGGATGAGAAGCGAAACGTCTTGTTGCTACAAATAAAGTCCAGTTGTTCTGTATTGAACGCCTTTTTTGATTTTATCATGTCCTGGACGACTGAGAATCTTCACCAGCATAAAGAAACGGTCATAAAAACATTATTTTTTTATTCAAACATGCTGAAACCCCGCCCCCGGGCACATTAACACATTCCCTAACACGGTAAGGAAATTGACACGAGGTTATCTGTCAGAGTTAAACAGAAAAGTATATATTTCCATTGTGTTCAAACAGAGAGCCGGGCTGCAGCAGGTTCAGGCAGAAACCTTTCTGTGAACCCTCCAGCCCCCCCCCCCCCACACACACACACATACACACACACGACGGTGGGGGCCGCTCGTACATCAGACACTGAGCGGGAACCGCGCAGACAGTGCAGAGTGTCAGACAGAGTGTTGTTCCTGCTCTCAAACTCTATTAAAACACATGAGCCTGTCTGAGAACAGTTGTTTTCAGCCAGGACTTTTTTCGTCTCTTCCTCCCACAGGCCAGACAGAGTCAGGTAAAACCACCGATCTGTCACGAAGCTACGTTTGTCAGACCTGCACGAGTCAAACTAGGCTCAGTGCAGCAGGGGTTGTGACGCAACATGCGGTAAAGAGCCTCCTATGGGCCAATGCGGACTCTGTCCACTAGGAAGCGGTAGAGGACAGGCTATCTCTCTGGTGCGACAGAACGTTTGTTAAATTACAGCACAGTCTAGCTTCAGACCTACTCTCTAACTCAGGGGTAGGGAACCTTTTTGGCTGAGAGAGCCATAAACGCAGCATATTTTAAAATGTAATTCCGTGAGAGCCGTACAATATTTTTAAAACTAAAAACAAGTAAATGTGTACATTTTATGAAGCCCAACACTTTTAAAGTACAATAAGTATCTGAATGTTTTTTAATAACATTGTTATGCTGTTGTTAACAGTGATAAAGTATTTCTTATCATTCATGTGACTTCTGGTGCTGCATGGTTTTGCTGATGGCCTTGTAGTCTGGTTGATATGTAGTGAGGTTCAGCTGACCACCTGAATGACCAGCGACATCACCTCACCAAGCTGCTCGCCACAGATCTGAGCACAAAGCGCCTCCTGATGTAGGATGCAGTGAAAACTTAAAATGGGTCTCTTTTCCTGTTCACGAAGCAGTGCTACAAATCCTTTGTTTTTCCCCACCATGCACGGAGCACCATCAGTACACACTGAAATAAGTTTGTCCATCTGTAGATTTTTTTCTTTAGTGAACTCAGTGAAAGTTTTTAATAAATCCTCCCCTCTTGTTGTCCCTTTCAGAGGCAAAACAGCAAGACTTTCCTCACGTAGTGTGTCATGGCATGTCTTTTATTCGTTTAATTATCTTGTCTTTATCCGAAAAGTCGTCAAAAAGTTCATTGGCAACATCAAGCATGAATGTTTTGGCGTACTCACCATCTGTGAATGGCTTCCCGTTTCTCACAATGGCGAAAGCACCAGCAAAACTAGCTGAATTCCAGTCACCTTGTTGAGTCCAAACACGGAGGTGCTGCTGACCTGCTTGCACTCTGCCCAGTAGCTCCTCACATGCTTTTTTCTTGCTGTCCCCCACAGGATATTTTGATGCAAAGGCAGCATGGCATGTGTCGAAGTGCCGCTTTATATTTGAGCGTTTTATCGAGGCAATTTTATCATTGCATATCAGACACACTGCAGAACCTGCTCTCTCCACAAAAGCAAATTGCTCTGTCCATTCCAGCTGAAAAGTACAATAATCCTCGTCTCGTTTTCGTTTAGCCGCCATCTTCGTCACACGGGTTTCCACAACTAGCTAAGCTAGCTGCTAGGAGGGATGTTTACTTCCTGATCACGTCTCCTCCCGTGTCCGTGACGCATCATCCGATTGGCTCCGGTCGGCGCCAGTCACCCGCGGAGAGCTGTGATTGGCTCCAGTCGGCGCCAGTCACCCGCGGACAGCTGTGATTGGCTCCAGCCACTCGCGGCTATGTTTTATATTTTTATAGGCTTTTTTTTTATTATTATTATTAAAGATTTGTCTGCGAGCCATATACAGCCTTCAAAAGAGCCATAGGTTCCCGAGCCCTGCTCTAACTGGTTAAGACGACTATTCGCAACAATTACAGTTTGCAAAGACGCCGCCCAGGTTCATTGGAGTTTTTTGGAGACAAAACATCTTCAGCACAGGGCGCGGCGCTGCAGTTTGGAACTACAGGAACTGTTAGCGAAACACGCCATTTCAGGAGTCCCCCTCGGGCGAGGACGGAATCGGCTACTATTCAAAATACTTCCTGTTTCCAAAGAATCAAGCAGACTTGGGCAGTTTTTTGGATTTGTCGATTTTCAACAAACTTATCCCATGAGTCGTTCCTTCCATATGCTGATAATAAAACGTATTCTCGAATAAGTGACACGGAGATGGGTTCATCTCAATCGATCGCAGAGACGCATTTTCCACATTCCAATCATAAACAAACATAGAGAATCCCTCAGGTTTGCTCTCAAGAGGTTTGCTATCAGTACGACTGCATGACGTCGGTACGTTCTCGTTCCCCGCACCTCCATGAAAGTTATCGGGCGGTGTGCAACTGTTGTGTTAAGGAGCATGAAAATTCTGTTTTTTACTTGGCTCGACAATCGATTGCTTCTGTCTAACTCCTAGAGGAAGTGGAATCCCAGACTGGTGAATAACCTGTCCCGTTTGTTTTACGCCATAAACTAAGAAAAGGGCTCTGTTACTCCAGTGCATAAAGTATATTTCCTGGGACGATCCTCTGCTCTACAGCTGTTTTATCGAAACAGAGGAAAGAGCCACTGACGTCACTTCTTCAGTACGTCAGTCTCACACAGGTCGGTGCCAGCGTTATCAGGAATGATGGCTGCCGCTCACATAGTAGTGAAATTGAATTTACTACACACACACCATTTTTAGAGATGGTTTTTACGTCAGAAAATCGACCCACGAATGGCTCCGGGTCACGGTTTCTCCGTCAATGAGAATGGACCTGTATGGCAAGCTCTTTTAACATAAAATCGTGTGGTTTGACTACCCATAATTGCATTCTAGATATCAAAGAATGAGTTTCGACCAGTCACATTTACTATGGACTAGTCAGAATGTTAATTTGAGATGTACTTGGTCTTTAGGGGGGAACCCAGGAACTTGTCAGAGGGATTTCCCCTGGGCAAAGTGACGTCATCCAAGGCGGTCTTACAGACACACCCTTTTTCCGGATGAGACGACACTTGTCTGTCACAGTCAGTATGGGGGAGCTGGCTGTCAGGTATGCCCCTTCACATAAACATTCTGGAGCTGCTGACAGTGCACAATGTCCTGAGACACTAGCGGCTGCGTACAAAAATCACCAGGGCGTGTGCGTTTAGCCCAGTTTTCATTCAACCTTTATTTAGTCAGGTAAACCTCACTGAGCCTTGTGGACTCATTACAAGAGCGACCTGCTAGCAATTGTTCAGCAACTGTTCAGCAGTTGCTGAACAAAACCAGAAATCTGATCTGCTGGACGTACACACACACACACATTTGAAATCGCTGCGGGCGGTTTTTCACCCCCCGACGTGCAAGATTGGCCACTCGGGAGAATGCTCAGTGCTCACTGTTCCTCCCCTAATGCTGAATCCTCACCAAATGCTTTTCGCGCAGCCGAAGCAGCCACTTTACATTGAAAGTCTATGTGGCTGCGCATCTTGGAGCAACGGGGCGTGACGCGACGCGTCTTCAGCATTTCAAGCAGCGCAGCAACACCCGGCAGTCCCTTTTCACGCACGCGCGCAGCCGAGCAGCAGGAAGCCAGAATATTCTTGCTTCTGCTGCTCGTAGCGTCGCAGCAACCACTCGGGAGAGACTCTGCTATTGTGATGACGCACGACGACGGGACTTTCTGTGGACGAAAACAGCCTCCGGTAGGAAAACCTGGCATTTTTAAAGTTGCTGCTGTCCACTCGAGCGTACATCACCCCAAACATAAAAAAAAAAAAACGTTTTAATCTCAACAAAGACTTTTGGAGTTGCAGTTCGGCTCGTAGAAAACCCACTCAAGTGTTAACGAGGCTCACGTACAGCTGATTTTATCTGCCCAGTGTACATAAAAACAACACGGATCTGACTGGGAAGGGAGCCACACGCTCCTCCCACTGCGCATCTGCAGACATGTTCGGTGAGGACAGACATCTGTTGACAAGCAGCAAACACAGAGCATTGGGAGCATTTTGATGCATTTGGCGAGGATGATGCATTAAGCCCCCAGGCAGTGGTGGGCAGCGCTAGTCCAAAAATTAGTTCCGCAATTTCTAAAGCGCTTATTAAGTTATTTAGGTCCACAATTTCAAAAGCGCTTATGTCTTAGGAAAACTAACGGAAGCTAATTTTAAAGCGCAAGTTCAATTCAACACTTGGTAGCCAACAATAAGTTATGCAATATTTGCACTACATTGCCAACTAACGGTACATGAACTGTTATACAACTTCATCCTACCTATAACCGCAAATCGCTGGGGATGTCATTTCCTAAAATAGACCTTTCGCTCATGGTCTAAAAATTAAAAAGTTGTTGAATGTGTTGATGATTGCTATTTCGGCTGCTTCTTTTTTTTCCCTTTTGTTTATTGTAGATTTTTCATTAAAAATGCATCGATAAAGTAATTTTAAAACTGTTTACTGGAAAACTGAAACACTGCAATGCATTATGGGCACATGACGAAAGCAAAGCACAAAGCCGCTGAGAAACATCCATAAGTTCACCCTCCATGTTAAAAAACTCTTCGACTGACTCTTCGAAAACAAGCAAATAAGGCTGCAGAGTAACATACAGTACTGGCTGCTATATAATAATAATAATAATAATAATAATAATAATAATAATAATAATAATAATAATAATAATGAATTCAATTTATACCGCACTTTTCATTAATAAAAATCTCAAAGTGCTAAAATATAGAGAGAGCGCTTCCTAAAACAATGAATCATTTGACCAATCATGTCTTGTCACATGACAGGTAATAGCCAATAGGGCCCCTTAGGGCGGGCCCCGCTTCTGCATCAACCAATTACGTCTTGTCCACATAACACACGTAGCGTCCCATGAGTCATGGGAAGCTACATGTGTTACGTGTTGTGTGTGTGTGTTACGTGTTGTGTGTGTGTGTTACGTGTTGTGTGTACTCTATTAACTGTTTTTGTTAGGACAGGGTCGCCCGGTCACATTAACCATTGCCTTCCTGCTACGTAAGCAGACACAGCAGCATTGTGGGAAATGTCTGTAAAATCAGAACCATGACTGAAAGCAACAGGAAGAATGGACATATACCTTCTCTCAATGATTGCTGATAGTTGGGAGGGGAGCTGTAGAATGGATCACATGCATTGTAATTCATAACAGTTAAACTTTCCACTGTTCAAGACAATGAATTCTGATAGATAATTAGTTATTAGCGGTACTGCATTTTAAATAGAAAAAGCGCAAATCCACTTATGAATTATAAAAATTAGTAAATCCGCTAAAGCGCAAACAATTTGTTTAGGTCCGCAATTAGCGGATTTGCGCTTTAGTGGGCTGGTGCCCACCACTGCCCCAGGACAATCCCCGCTGGGGGTGGACGCATTTGCACACAAACTGTGGCCCAAAAACACTGTTTTATGTTTTTCCTCCAGTCCAGCTGCTGCCAGAGCTACTGGAAAAAGTGAGGGAGGTGGTGTTCTCAGCGATTCTGATCGCCCCGGAGCACTTGAACGCACCATGGTTTCCGGTGCTACAGCAATAAAGAGTTCCCCTGTGATAGGTCAACATCTACTGGTCTGGTTGCTGAACATGAACGTTTAGAAAGTCTTGAATTTTTCTAAAAGACGTTTTATGCACTACCCTGCGAGTGCGTGTAAAGTGTTTCGGCGGCAAATGGGCTGCTTGTCAGCAATGGTGCCTGGGAGGACAGCTGGACCCATCTTCTTTTTCTCTGGGTTCCATCTTTCCATATTTACAGTTATGGCTGGTCAGGAATTGAGCCCTCAGCACGGTTATAACTTATGCTGCAGCAATTTCTTCCTGCCATGAGGGGTTCAATGACAGAACAATTTTTAATCATCCCCTATTAAAACGTTTTCTGAAAGGTGCTCGTCGTCTTAGTCCGATTCAGGCACCTTACCTAGTTACTGTGCTAAGTTCACTAACTGGGGATCCATTTGACCCATTTAGACCAGATACAGTTAAAGTCTTTATCCTTTTAAACAGCTCAGTTGATGGCTCTAACTTCAGCTAAAAGAGTAAATGACTTGTCTATTTCTCCTTCTCTTTAAAATAAGAAAAAAATGATTAAAGGGGAAGGGAGTTCAGTTGAACCTAGACCAAACTCTGCTTTTAGCCCTAAAAGCATGACGTGTTCATTCAGATTTAGATTCATTACATTGAACAACCTTGTTCTCCTCCTCTCTTTAGTGCAGAGAAAGAACGCCTACCTTTGCCTTGTCCGGTGCGAGCACTAAAGTTTTATGTGACACGCACTGCTGTAATGCTTAAATCTGATAAGCTTTTTGTGCTTATCAGAGGACAATCTCAGGGCCAACCTTGACCTCTCAGCGGTTATCACATTGGCTATGTGAGGCCGTTTCTCTGGCATACAGCTTTCTGACCTCCAGCCTCCTGAACGAACAAGAGTTCACTTCTCTAGAGGGATTGCAGTTCCACAGCCCTGCACGGAGGTCTTCCATGCAGGACATCTGTTGAGGCGGCCTCTTGGTCGTCAGCGACTCCCTTTATCCGTTTTTATTTACAGAATGTTTCCAGCTCCTCCTTGACATATTATGTTTTCAGAGTTGTAGCAGAGTGATTGTCTTTCATTATCAATAGACATATTGATGAACGACACAGTTGTATCAGCTTTGTTGATTCTGATTATGAATTCAGAGTCGTTCATTTACCGTATTTTTCGGTGTATAGGTCGCACCGGTGTATAGGTCACATTGTCCAATTACTATCAATAAATTGGAAAAATCCAGAAATAGGTCGCACCGGTGTATAGGTCGCACCTACGTCACCGCCGACGTAACGCGTCATCCACCGCTGACATGACGCGTCACCGCTGAGACAACCCGGCAATATGGATAGTGTTTGCAGCAAATGTCTGCCACAGGAGCGCACAGCAAGGCTTTTAAGAAGATTAACATGGTAAAAACAATTATTTGTTTGCTAAAAATTATAGCTGACATTATAGCACAAGGGTTAGTGGTTTATTAGCCGAGTGGTTTATTAGCTATTTGCTAAAATATACTGTACATGGAAATAAAATGAATGCTAACAAAAGAGTCTGTCTCTCAAAACACGAATAAAAAATCAAATTTTATCTCAAATGTTTCATCCAGGCCAACAGTTAGTACATTAAACCCCAAATAATTACACTCTGTAAGCAGAAAAAATATCCACCGAGTGGTTTCGGAGCTATTTATAACGTAAACAGAAATAAAACCAATGCTAACATACAAGAGTCCGTCTCTCAAAACACGAATAAAAAAAATCAAATTTTATCTCAAATGTTTCATCCAGGCCAACAAATAGTACATTGAACCCCATATAATTACACTCTGTAAGTAGAAAAAAAATCTACCGAGTGGTTTCGGAGCTATTTATAACGTAAACAGAAATAAAACCAATGCTAACATAGAAGAGTCCGTCTCTCAAAACACGTATAAAAAAATAGAATTTTATCTCAAATGTTTCATCCAGGCCAACAGTTAGTACATTAAACCCCATATAATTACACGCTGTAAGCAGAAAAAATATCCACCGAGTGGTTTCGGAGCTATTTATAACGTTGTAAACAGAAGCTAACAGAAGCTAACGCTAATAAAAGATAGTTTGTTTTTAATCTCAAACATCTAATAAAGCTACTCACTTGTAAATGTCCATACAGTGATTACATTCTGTAAGTTTCAGAAATATCCACCGAGTGGTTTCTAAGCTATTTATAACGTTATAAACAGAAGCTAACTGAAGCCAACACTAATTTTTTTTTATAATTTTTATCTCAAACATCTAATAAAGCTACTCACTTGTAAATGTCCATACAGTGATTACATTCTGTAAGTTTCAGAAATATCCACCGAGTGGTTTCTAAGCTATTTATAACGTTATAAACAGAAGCTAACTGAAGCCAACGCTAAATTTTTTTTTATATTTTTTATCTCAAACATCTAATAAAGCTACTCACTTGTAAATGTCCATACAGTGATTACATTCTGTAAGTTTCAGAAAAATCCGCAGAGTGGTTCTTGACTTATCTTGCAAACAAACAGCTAACAAACACAGAGCTAAAAGAAGTTACCTCCATCAAGGAGGCCGACAGAGTCAATCCGAGCAGAGGAGCTTTTTTTCGGACACATGAGCTGGAAACGGTCGGTGGACTCTCTGGAAGTGTCTTCCTAGTGGACAAAAGTGGTACTGCACCATTTTCTGCCAAAATGAAAAACGGTCATAAATGAGCCAAAAATTAGTCTAAAAATATGGGGGGAAAAATCCATAAATAGCTATATAGGTGTATAGGTCTCAGGCCTTGAAAAAACCATTACAGTAAAAGGTGCGACCTATACACCAGAAAATACGGTACCATCAGATGATGAGGATTGTCCACCTGCTATATTATGCATCTTCATGCTTATTGAGGTGTGGTGGCTGCCAGAGTGTGTTATGGTTTCCAATCAGACCCAGTGAGGCATGGACCATATCCTGCTCTGCCTTTAATCCAATAGGCGTGGCATAAAGGGCAGAGCTTACATGAAATAGAACGTTGGTTACGTATTGTAACCCCAGATTCTATGAATGTAAACGTAGCCCTTTCAGCCTCGGGGCCTCACTGGCTCTCATTTGGCTGAATTTTTTTTTGT
>JBBPBX010026168.1:0-21549 GCA_038048925.1 Garcialebias charrua | reverse complement strand
CCTCCCTACTTAGGCTGCTACCCACGCAACCCGACCCCGGATAAGCGGACGAAAATGGATGGATGGATGGATGGATGGATGTTTTTGCTACTTTTCTATTGTTTATTGTTTAATGTATGTGTTTCATTGGCCTCGAGGCTCAATAAGATTTACCTGACTAAATAAAGGTTGAATGAAAAAAAATAAAAAAATAAAATTCAGTGTAACATTATTTTTGATCAAAGCTTGTAAGAACCCCCCCCCCCACCTACAGAGCAATAAGTCTCTGGTGAAAGCAACTCTCTCTCTCTGTAGAAGCAAAATGCTGTTGGAATGTGGGGTAATTTGTGGGGGGTGTATGTAAATTGAATGTTCTCTGTGTGAGGGGGATCCTTTGTTTTGACCTACTGGAGAAGATATGCTGGGAGAAGATTCTCAGGAGGGGATGTTTACCCACAAACAAAGATCTCCACCCCAGGCTCAAGACACCTAATGGAAGAATTGTCATTTTGACAAACTCATGGCAGTTCTTGTGTTTTTTTTTTCCCCTGGGTTTGCTAGTTTAAACACTCACATTTGCAGCCGTTAGATGGCATTCGAGTAGTATGGCATGCCATTGTATCATGTACAGGTCCTTCTAAAAAAATAGCATATTGTGATAAAGGTCAGTATTTTCCATAATGTAATGATAAACATGAAACTTTCATATATTTTAGATTCATTACACACCAACTGAAATATTGCAGGTCTTTTATTGTTTTAATACTGATGATTTTGACATACAGCTCATGAAAACCCAAAATTCCTGTCTCAGAATATTAGCATATCATGAAAAGATTCTCTAAACGAGCTATTAACCTAATCATCTGAATCAACAAATTACCGTACTGTAACTCTAAACACCTGCAAAAGATTCCTGAGGCTTTTAAAACCTCCCAGCCTGGTTCATTACTCAAAACAGCAATCATGGGTAAGACTGCCGACCTGACTGCTGTCCAGAAGACCATCATTGACACCCTCAAGCAAGAGGGTAAGACACAGAAAGACATTTCTGAACGAATAGGCTGTTCCCAGAGTGCTGTATCAAGGCACCTCAGTGGGAAGTCTGTGGGAAGGGAAAAGTGTGGCAGAAAACGCTGCACAGCGAGAAGAGAGAGGCGACCGGACCCTGAGGAAGATTGTGGAGAAGGGCCGATTTCAGACCTTGGGGGACCTGCGGAAGCAGTGGACTGAGTCTGGAGTAGAAACATTCAGAGCCACCGTGCACAGGCGTGTGCAGGAAATGGGCTACAGGTGCCACATTCCCCAGGTCAAGCCACTTTGGAACCAGAAACGGCGGCAGAAGCGCCTGACCTGGGCTACAGAGAAGCAGCACTGGACTGTTGCTCAGTGGTCCAAAGTACTTTTTTCGGATGAAAGCAAAGTTTGCATGTCATTCGGAAATCAAGGTGCCAGAGTCTGGAGGAAGACTGGGGAGAAGGAAATGCCAGAAGTCCAGTGTCAAGTACCCACAGTCAGTGATGGTCTGGGGTGCCATGTCAGCTGCTGGTGTTGGTCCACTGTGTTTTATCAAGGGCAGGGTCAATGCAGCTAGCTATCAGGAGATTTTGGAGCACTTCATGCTTCCATCTGCTGAAAAGCTTTATGGAGATGAAGATTTCATTTTTCAGCACGACCTGGCACCTGCTCACAGTGCCAAAACCACTGGTAAATGGTTTACTGACCATGGTATTACTGTGCTCAATTGGCCTGCCAACTCTCCTGACCTGAACCCCATAGAGAATCTGTGGGATATTGTGAAGAGAAAGTTGAGAGACGCAAGACCCAACACTCTGGATGAGCTTAAGGCCGCTATCAAAGCACCCTGGGCCTCCATAACACCTCAGCAGTGCCACAGGCTGATTGCCTCCATGCCACGCTGCATTGAAGCAGTCATTAGCTGTGTTTCCATCCATTTTCATTTCGAATTTTGAGCTACCTCGCAAATATGTAAATACAAATTAATGCAGATCAGAAGTGTTTCCATCTGCTGGCTTGAAGCGCTTCTTCCAAGCCGCGCACAGCGTCATTACGTCAGACGTCAGCGTCATTACGTCAGACGTCAGCGTCATTACGTCAGACGTCAGCACTGCGCATGTCTACAGTAAACAGGAAGTAGCAGTTGAAAACAGAACCCGGCCACACATCTCATCAAAATGGAGAGAATATTTCAGGTATGTGTTGCTATCGGGCGAGTTGTATTTATTCTGTCATGCCAACTAGTTTTAGCGATGTTACATGTTGTCCGGAGCGGAAACAGCTGATCAGTCACGTGACGTGAATGTTCGCTACGGCAGCACGAGTCGGCAAATGTGTTTCCATCTGTCGTTTTGCGCATCTGCTCATTTTCGCAGATCCCAAAAACCACCTCAAGCGAGCGTATAAACTTTTTGGCGAACTTGAGAAAGTAAATACGGATTTTGCCGTTTCCATTAAGCTTTTCTGCTGCGATACTTCAAAATGCGCACCTAGAAACCTTGATGGAAACACGGCTACTGCTGCAAAAGGATTCCCGACCAAGTATTGAGTGCATAACTGAACATGATTATTTGAAGGTTGACTTTTTTTGTATTAAAAACACTTTTTTTTATTGGTCGGATGAAATATGCTAATTTTTTGAGACAGGAATTTTGGGTTTTCATGAGCTGTATGCCAAAATCATCAGTATTAAAACAACAAAAGACCTGAAATATTTCAGTTGGTGTGCAATGAATCTAAAATATATGAAAGTTTCATTTTTATCATTACATTATGGAAAATACTGACCTTTATCACAATATGCAATTTTTTTTAGAAGGACCTGTAATAAGTAAACGTGAAGTCACCAGACCCGCCATCTGGCCTGCCACGGCAGACTGAAGTGTATCTCTGGTCTGATCTACGAGGAGACCCACGGTGTGCTGAAGGTGTACCTGGAAAACATGACCCATGATGCCATCACCTACAACGAGCTCACCAAGAAAAAGACCTTGGATGTGGTGGACACCCTAAAGAGACAGAGCAGAACCCTATATGGCTTCAGAGGTTAAACCAGTCCTGGACCAGAACCAGACCCAAAATGACCCATAATGATTTTCATGTAAACCTGTAAACCAGGGACAAACACGACAAACACAGATTACATTAGGTGCAAAACTGATCAATTTCAAGTAAGTTTTGGTAACATTGATTTGTATCCTTGAAAAATGGGGGAAAAATTTCTAACTTGTGCTTTTTAATTATTTTTCCTTCATTTGTTCCCATCTTTGTTTTTGATCGAAGGTTCCTGCTTCCTCACGTGGAAACAAATTGCTTTGGGTATCTCGATCATAAAAAAAATCTAAGAGAGACTCAAACTGAGTGACTAAATCCCCCATGTAATCAGAAAGTAAACAGACTCATCATCTCTTGAAGGGGTTCCATGGGGAGATTTCTTTCACTCCTGAGCCACAAAGGGAACATTCATTGTTGTATGCTTTTTACTCCATGTCTGCATACTTGTGTTATTTGAGCATCAGTTTTTTTTTAAAGTGTGTAATCACATCACACTACTATCAAACCACCAGGATCAGTCCTTTTATGCATTTGTGAAAGATTAACGCTCTCAACTCTCAGCTCCTTGGTGAACTGTGTCAGGAAGCCTCTTTTAGAAAATTAAAAGCCTGGTGTTTCTAAAAGAAATGCACATTGCCTGCCACCTTTCATGCAAAAGTTTTCAATAAAATACTCTGTTGCTGAGAAGAGACAGGTTTGGAGCCATAATCTTATAAATTCCATTATGCATGATCTCATATTAGAGCTCAAAGTGTTGAGAATGACTCGTGGCTACTACCACATCGAAAATCTGTAAAAATGACTTGTAGTCGTTTTTTGTGTCGGCACGTCAGTTACATGTGACAGCCATCTTGAACTGGATTGTCAATGATTGTTTTCTGAAAGTTGCACTAAAATATGTCATTTCAAAGTATGTTGACTCAGTTGAAATGGTTAATGCCAAAGTTTTCGTGTAGAGCTCAAAGTGTGTTGTGCGATTGACTCTCAGCTTCTTCCACAACAAGTTTAAATTCAATTTCTGTAAAACTGACAGTCTGGTTGTTTATGTGTTTAAGTTTGATTAGCTGGAGTGGCCATCAAGAATTGAGTTGACTCCAAAAGTTAATCACTTGAAGATTCAATAATTATTTTCAGACATTTATTAAAAATTTGGCCTGTGGTTTGAGATATTTTGCTAACATATTGACTGTTGACGTTTGTTGTTAATGGTAAAGTTTTAAAAACAGATCTGACGTGATCTGATAGTCCTCAGAATATGTGTTGTGAATTACTCTCAGCTACCGCCACATTTGATCTCAGTATCTGTAAAACTGTGTTAAAGCCATTTTTGTGTTCACAAAGTTGCTTAGCTGTGGCAGCCATCTTGACTCAGGTTGACTCTAAAAGCTACAGTTGTTGATGGACATGCAGTGATTAGGCAGTAATAGGACTGTTATGTTGTGACAAGCTGTTGAATCAGGTCAGTAGTAAAGGAAGCTGGAAAACTCTGATCATACGACCTACTGGTATTTATTGTAAAGCTACAAAGCTCAACTCATTCATAAGACGAGGACATTTACAAGATGTATTTTCGATATTCTGATACTCAAAATCTGATTTATTAGTTTGACAGTCTATAAAAAGAAAACCATACATCAACATCATTTATTGAACAAGCTGATATAAATCAGACCTGTCACTGTTCAAAAACCATATTGATCCCAATTAACCATGCAAGCTGACATAACCACTACTACCCATTATCATCCTCGTCATCATCTCTTTGACTTTTCTCACAGTAGCTATAGGTCACATGAGGTCAGCCCCATCTTTGATTTGACTTTAAATTTTCTGTCTTAATCAGAAATGGCATCAATGAGACTGTAAGAATTAATTGAGCATGACAGGTTTGCAGTCTCTAACGTTCCTCAGATTTTCCTCTACAAAGCTCATAACACTTTACAGCTTCAGGCTGTCATATCTGGAACGTCTGTGCAACCAGTAAACAACATTTCTGGGGCATCCAGTGTTCACACTTTAGTTTTCATCGTTAGCTCATTGAACTCTTTGAACTGTAAACCCAGCTTTGATAAATAAATAAAAAAAACATTGCACAAATTAAGCCTTTTTGATTGCACATACAGTTTATTTTGAAAATAAGCCTGTCATAAGCAGCATTAATTAATAATGAACTTTTTTTTAGGTAAAATGATTTAAAACATATAACTGTCTAATAAAGATTTACTGAAAACAAAAATATGTAAATAATATATTTACCAAATTACTGAATCTGTATTTTACTGTATGTTCATCCATCCATCCATCCATTTTCTTCTGTTGATCCAGGTTCGGGTCGTGGGGGTAACAGCGAAGGCCCAGACTTCCCTCTCCCCAGCCATTTGGGCCAGCTCCTCTGGGGTAATCCCAAGGTGTTCCCAGGCAGCTGAGAAACATAGTCCCTCCAGCGTGTCCTGGATCTTCCTCTGCATCTCCTCCTGGTGGGACGTGTCCAGAACACCTCACCAGGGAGGTGTCCAGGAGACATCCTAACCAGATGCCTGAGCCACCTCAACTGGCTCCTCTCGATGCGGAGAAGCAGTGACTCTACTGAGTCCCTCCCGGATGACCGAGCACCTCGCCCTATCTCTAAGGGAGAGTCCAGACACCCTGCAGAGAAAACTCATTTCAGCCTATTGTATCTGAGATTTCATTTGTTCAGTCACAACCCAAAGCTCATGACCATAGATGAGGGTAGCGTAGGAATGTAGATCGACCGGTAAATTGAGAGCTTCACCTTTTGACTCAGCTCTCTCTTCACCATGATAGACTGGTACAGTGCCCGCTTCACTGCAGATGCCGCACCTATCCGCCTATCAACCTCTCGCTCCATTTTTCCCTCATTCATGTTCAAATTGTTTAAAAACTAGTTATTTATTGCTTCTTACACAGAGGTCTAAAAAAGCTAAGTCTGGTCCTCTGGACATTCAGGGAAAAAAAAAGAAGAAACGTTTCGTCTTTCGTCCGAAAGACTTCCTCAGTCTTCCTTACACAGAGGCTTTCTATTTGCCACTCTTCCATAAAGCTTGGACTGGTGAAGAACTCTGGCAACAGTTGCTTTATGCACAGTTCCTCCCATCTCATCTGCTGAAGCTTTTTCAGAGTGATGGTGTCTTGTAGTGGTGTAACAGTACATGTGGGTGTATTGAACCGCTTCAGTACAGCATGTTTGGTTTGGTCCATGTGCGTACCGTTTTGGTAATTTTATCACTCATTCAATTATATTAACGAGAGATTATGCATCATGGAACTAAAATTCCTAAGCGTGTTTCAGCACAGTGCTATTAATTGTTGCATGGTGTTACAGCACGCGTAGCATTAGCAGCCTAGCAGGAGACCCTTTCATCTTGTTGCGGCCTCCTGTTTGGGACAACCATGGGACGAATACTTTTATAGTTTAATCTAAATTCAAAATGCAACCCATACAGTTAAAATACTTTGGCGCAGTAGTTTGCAGGGTTTAATAATAATAATAATAATAATAATAATAATAATAATAATAATGTATTTTCCTGTCATCTGCGTATGTTTCCCATACACAGACGAAATTCGTCTCTGCATTTAACCCAACCACCTACCAGGTGGTGCAGTGAGCAGCCATAGAAAGCGCCCGGGGAGCTGGGGAAATAGGTGTGCACTCATAGACACCCCAAGGTGTGTAGTGGCCGGGACGCGAACCCGCGTCCTTCGGGTTCCAAGTCAAAAGCCCTGCCACTACACCATCTTAACTCAAGCAGTGTAAGTACTGTACATCAAAGTTGGAAATTGTTGGTTTTTATTTTTGTTATTTTACTTTGGGGTGTAATTTTTACTCGCAGTAAAACAAATTTTGGGTATAAGCATTTTTCTCTGATACAGTTTTTCAGCAAATCATTCGAATTATGTTTCCAGCAATACTTGGTGCTCACAAATCAACTGTACAAAAATGTTTTCTATACAGTTTCCATTTGTCATGACTTGCTCTTAATTCAGTTTCTGATGAAATTGGAAATAGTTTTTGGCAGATAGTAAAAAAAAAAGTGTTTTGGAAATAAACTTTTAGAACAGTCATCCTTTCTCCAATGAACATTTCTGTGCATTTCATATATGCGTGTATATTAAAAATGGTAACTAAAGGAAGTCACAGCAAAGTAAAAAAAAGAGCTTATTCATGTAAATATATAGAATTTTGTGATGAAGAAACTACAAATGTCACTTTGAATGGAAAAAAAACCCATTTAGAGCCATGTTGCTGACTGTTTGGCAACTCGTGGATTTTAGTAATTTTCACAAGCGGAAGGTGGAAGAAACTGGATGACAGTTTTGAATCGTGCTCCCAACAGTTGAATCCTATCTCTCATCCCCATTTGGCAGTTTACAACTGTCAGCCTGCCAACTGTGCTCCTGCATACATGAATAGTGTTGTGATGTCCTCTGGTAAACATGAGGAGACAGCCAAAGAAAACTTATGTCTGTGTTGGTTCCAATGAATGCCTCAACTATGAACATTTATTTATGTAATCAGTTTCTGAAAATGTATTTGAATCAACTATTTTTTGTAAACATGCATGATTGTTTTGACTCGAGTAGATTAAATTGTTTTTTTTTGTTGTTGTTGTTGTTTTTTTAAGAAAAAACAAAGGCCGATTTAGTGAAAAAAACTTTAAGGTCAATTCAAGATGGCCACCACAGCCAAGGGAGGTGGCCTGCCTTATGTTGGGGGGGCAAGTTGTTCCAGAGTTTGGGGCCCATGACTGAAAATGCCCGTTCTCCTCTGAGCTTCAATCTAGTTTTTGGAACAGCCAAAAGCAGCTGATCGGATGATCTCAAGGCCTGGGAGGAAATGTATGGTTCAAGTAGCTAGGAGAGGTAAAGGGGTGCAAGGGCATTTAGGCACTTGAAGGTCAACAGAAGAATTTTAAAGACTATTCTAGTATGCACAGGGAGCCAGTGAAGAGAGGACAGAACCGGAGTAATGTGTTCAGACCTACAAGTTCCAGTCAAAAGCCGAGCAGCAGCATTCTGGATGAGCTGGAGACGTGAGATGGAGGCATGGTTGACCCCAGCATAGAGTGCATTGCAATAGTCCAATCGGGTTGTGACAAAGGCCTGGACCAGTTTCTCAAGGTCGGGTCTGTACAACACTGGCTTGAGCTTCGTTAACTGTCTTAATTAGAAGAAGCTTTTCTGCAGAACAGAGTTTATTTTTTTGTCAAACTTGAAGTCAGAGTCTAAAACTGTTGCAATATTTTTACCATTCTGCTTAAGATATGGCTGAAGAGAGTCCAGATTGACAGGATCAGAGGTGGCAGTTGAGCTAGGGCTAAAGAAAATGACTTTAGTCTTCTCATTGTTAAAACTTGAGAAATTTGAAGCCATCCACGCCTTAATATCGTCCAGACATTTTAACATAGGGTGAATTGAGCAAACGTTTGCTGATTTCATAGGCAGATAGATCTGACAATCATCAGCATAACAATGGAATGAAAGACCACGTTTCCTCAGGATTTACCTTAGTAGGAACAAATAATGAGAACAGAAAGGGTCCAAGAATCGAACCCTGTGGGACCCCGCAAGAAAGAGACAATGAGGTGAATACATTACCAACCTTGACACAAAAGCTTGTGTCACTCAGGTATGAGCAGAACCATTCTCAAATGCAGCACTTGTAATCCCAACCCACTGTTCCAGCCATGATGTAAGGATACTATGGTCAAATAAATAAAATGATGGCAGTTTTATAGCTGCCAATCTAGATCTATTTATTTATTTATTTATTTATTTATTTATTTATTTATTTATTTATTTATTTATTTATCTATTACTTGGCAAAAACACAACAGATTATTTCTGAATACAATTCAAGATGGCTAACACAGGGAACTGACTTCATTCGACACAAAAAAGGCTAAAACCAAAGCCGAAAATGAGCTAAAACATACCAGAATCATCAACACATGATCTGAGCACTGACAGATTGCAAACGTAAATCGCTTGACATTGTTCGTAAAGTTATTCTCAAGGCTTAGCCAAAAACGATTCCAACTGTCATTTCTCATTTTGAGATGATTATAGTCTAACATATGTCTATTATGTAAAACGTTAACTTCCTCTTGTAAATACAACACTTGTTTTTAAATTATTACTGACCTAATTTCTTAGTTTTACTGAAAAAAGCACCCTTATTGTGAAGGACACCCCATATTTACTTAGCTGCCCACAGATGTCCCTGCAATATGCAATACTTCGAGAACTGATAGATGTTTGAACTTTAATTTTTCATTGAAATTTTCTCTGATATTTTGTTAACGTAACATCATATATAATATTTCTAAATCAGTCTAGTTGTAGTTCTGAGTTACTCATTAACACACCTGCCCTTTGTCTGCTCGGTATCTTGATTCATACAGTTCCAGGATCTTATAAGTACTGTTTTTAATTTAATTGTTGCTTTTTTTTAACCCATTTAATTTAATGCCGGACAATATTTTAAAATGCACTCGAGTTTGCACTGATTCTTTTATTTTTACATTTTTTTACAACTTGTTTGCTGCCTGCCAGCTTTGTGTAATCCGAGCCTCCTTCACCACCACTGCATGACGGACTATGTTGCAAACACCGGCAAGTTGTTTTGTTTCTTTTATAGTTTTGATTTTAATTCTGAAAATGTTTGGACAGACAATAGCTAGATCCAGTTCATGTTGCAAGTTTTTTTTTAATGTTATTACAAAAAGTACTAAATTTTTACATAATTTTAGCTTATTTCTGGTTTAAAATATTAAAACTTTAGATGTTAATTAGAATAAGTTGTTGCTTGTGCTTCCATTTCTTTTTCTTATTGAAGTCAATTACATCACTTTGTATTGTGGAAGTGTGACCCCTGCAACAGTATGCAGGCCTAATGATTACTGAAAACCAGCTGGTCAGACTCTGGTGGGCGTTTCAATCAGTGTAAACTGAAATTGAATGTGCTTGTCTTTATCTACTTGAGCCAGAACAACTGCTTCACTCTGCTCAGCACAAGAATAAAGCCTTCTACAACTGGACACTCTCATTCCTCTACACAGACATTTACTCAAGTAAAGATAGAAAAAAGCCTTTGCTGCAACCGTGAACTTTTCTTTTTCTTCACACTTCATCAACTCTTAAGGTCACTGGCTGTGATGAGCTGTAGCAATCAGTGTTTTTGCCCAATGACAAGCTTCAAGTATAAAAAAGAGTTACAGTTCATGGCACTAAGTGCTCTGGAAGGTCTGCTGTGGTTTTTTGTAAAGGCTCAGGTGGACTGTTGTGATTTAAGGGCATGTACATAAAGCCTCGATGTGACCTTATTATTTAAAACACCTTTTAATCTTAGATTCAGCCCCCAGATAACATTTTCCAAAAATCGTTATTTTTTATTTTTTAAGTATTTTAAATTCGTGAGTTTAAACTTCACATCAAATGTGCCTGAATCTGAAGCATTTTAAATAAAATATTTGTTGCTAAAGGTGAAGACGGGTGATGTTTTTGCTTGTTTATGTGAACCCTTTGATGAAGTTGCAACCTGTACAGCCATCGATGGATATACTTCTATACGTTTTAACTTTTGAAGACAACCAGAGCCAAAATTGACTGCCACAGCCAACTGACATTTACTGATATTTAGTCAACTCTTTTCGCAAGATATCTTCTGAACCACTTGACAAAGTTTAATAAAACCTAGAAAGTAAATGATAAATGGATTGTACTTGCAGTATATAGCACCTTTCTATCTAATCAAGATAGTCAAAGCTCTTTACACTACAATCTGTGCCCTCATTTACCCATTCATACAGCACTCTACTAGATCTACAAAGATAATCAGACAAATATCTCTAAAGAAACATATCAGTGCTTTATATCACATTCATATACTGATTGGACACACATCGGAGGCAGTGGGGTTCAGAGTCTTGCCCAGGGACACTTCACCATGTGACTGCTGGTGTAATAGAAACCCAACTGTCCCATTAGAGGATGACCGTTCTAACCACTCAGCCACAGCTGCCCCACATAGTCAACGGATGAATGTGTAAAACTGCTTAACTTTCAGAGTCAATCAAATAAAAGATGGCCACCATAACTAATCAACCATAGCCAGCTCCAAAAATGACTATAAATCAGTTACTTTAACAGACGTTGAATGAAATTACGTTGTGGTATGTTATTTTTAAGGTTTAATCCATGGGATACTTGTTTTATTTTTCAACTTAAAGGATCTTGATCTTGAACAATGGCATCGTCGGAGGTGGGTGATATGCATTATGTCAAGGAATGCTAGGCCTTTATGTAAAGAGGGATTTTTACACATTTAAATGTATAATTTGTTCAGTTCCAGCTGTATTAGATCTCCAGTCCAAACTGTGGATTGAATCTTGTGTTGTGATGCTGAAATGTAGCATTCAAAACATCCTCAGTTGCTTGATTCATCAGCCACTTAATTTAAATATATTTTGTTCCATATGAACGGAAATTAAAAAATAAAAAATAAATGTCACATTTTTGTCATCTGTGTATGTTTCCCATACTTGACAGACGAAATTGGCCTCTGCATTTAACCCAACCACCACCAGGTGGTGCAGTGAGCAGCCGTGGTCAGCGCCCGGGGAGCTGGGGAAAATAGATGTGCACTCATTGACACCCCAAGGTGTGCCAAATTATGACTCCATGTTACGGCAGTAGTTTAGCAAACTGCTCTATGGGTTGGGAAAAAAAAACTCCAAGAAAAAAAAAAAAGTATCAGTCATCTTTAAATAGAAGGGAATTCAATAAGAGCTTTACACAACATGTGTTTGACAGATTCACAGTCCTGTTATGAGTGAATTTGAGCCTTTTAAATACTAAGTATATGCTGTTTATATTTAATAGGTATATGGGGATTAAACCATTTTTATTTTACAATGTTGTATCACTGATTTTAAAACAAATTATTGCTTGTTGAAACATCATATGTACCTCATTCAACTTTTATTTAAAGGTTTGTCTCATTTAGCCTCGAGGACTCATTTACAAGAGACCTGTTTTAGACAAAGAACACAGATGAGGAACAGACAACAATAGGAAATCGTATAAAAAGCATATAAAATGAAAAGTAAATAGAATAAATTATATTAAAAAAACACTAAACAAAAACAGCTACATTACAAAACAATGTAAAATACTAAAAACAGGAACATGTCAGCCTTAGTTTTTGCCATGAACTTAACAATTGTTTGAAATTCCTTAGAGATCAATGTCGAGAGCTTCAGATCTATTGACAAGGTGTTACAGGAGCAGAGTAAGAGAAGGCCCTTTTGCCAAGTTTGGTTCATACTGAGGGAACACTGCATGTGCTTATGTCCTGAGAGTGCACGTTGTAGCTGCACTCACGTAGGAGATGAATGAAGGCAACAGACCAAGAAGTGATTTAAAGATGAAAATGTACCAGTAAGAGAGTGCGTGAAGTTAATGATGACCTGTTAACCAGTGAATACAGGGTGCAGTGATGGGTACAGTAGTTACAGTCAGTTATAAATGTTAGCGCATCATGATAGACAGTGTCCAATGTCTGCAAGGTGCTTTTAGGGGCTTTCATGTAAATGTCACCATAGTCAATGGAAGGAAGGAACGTAACAGTTACAAGGTGTTTTTTAGCGTTCAGAGTTGGACAGGATCTGTTTCTAAAAAGGAACAGTTTTACTTTCCGTTTCTTTACCAAGTTTTTGACATGAGGCTTAAAAGAGAGATGTGCATCGACCAAGATACCCAAGAATTTATAAGAATCGACAAACTCAATAGGGACACCATTCAATGATAAAATCAAAGGAAAGACTGCTGGTACCAACTTCCTGTTTGAAAACAGCATCCCTTTGGTTTTGTCAGAGACAGAACAAATCTGACTGTATGACGTTGAAAGCAGACTGTAAAAGCTGCAAAACCTTAACAGCTGTTCTAGCTCAACAATAAACTACTGTGTTGTCAGCATATAAATTTAAAGATGCATCAGGAATGATGTGGCCTACATTACTTATGTAGATTGTGAAGAGAGTGGGTTCTAAGACTGAGCCTTGTGGTACACCATTGTTGACGGCTAGCTGGAAGAAGTATCATTATGTTGTACACATTGCATCCAATCTGAGAGACGATTGGTGTAAGAAACCAATTTCAGAGAGCTTATTACATATGATGTCATGTTCCACAATGTCAAAAGCTTTAGATAGGTCTAAATAAACTGCAGCACAATAATCCTTAGCATCCAATGTTTCAACAACATTAAAAACCTTCAGCAAAGCAGTCATTGTGCGGTGTTGTTTCCTGAAACCAGATTTATGGGAAGGTAAGATGTTCAAAGAATCCAAATATTTTTTGACTTGAGAGTTTGTCATTTTTCCTAAAACCTTAGCAAGAATACAGAGTTTAGAGATTGGTCAATGGTTGTTCAGTATAGTGGGGTCTCCTGCGTTCAGTAAAGGTAGAACAAAAGCTGTTTTCTAAGCCTTTGGAACGGCATTTAAAAAAAAGGGCACAAAATGTGAATCACGTTTAGCATTTTACTAACAGCATCAGGGAGTTATCATTAGTAAACATTTCCATGCTTGTGGTCAAAGTGTAACAATGATTGTGACCATTTTGCACAACACTTAAATTCATCTCCTGCAGAGGTTTGGTGTGAAGTCATTTAAAAGTGACCAAGCTGTCTCAGAAGTGATTTACCAAACCACAGGGATGGGTCTTCATGAGGTTTGCAAACAGGGAACCAGGCCACATACATCAGACACACTTATGTATTTATTTATTTAAGAAGGATTTTATATAACAGCAACAACACATTTCTGTGTTCCAATTCCATTTCAAGTCAAGTGTGAAGAAAATACTTTTTATTAATAATTAATTATCCTTAATACATTTCAAGAGGTGCAAATACTTTTTTTTTTCATGCTTTTAGTGGTTCTTAGATGTAGGTAAATACAACTTCGGATGAGCAAATGCGTAATTTCAAAGCAATTATGTCAAAAATGCAAAACCAGAGCATTAAACAATTTACCATTTTTGCTTTTGTGGAAGTTTAGGATTCAAAGATTTTTTTTTATTGTCATACCAGCTCATATTTGCATGTTTATGGTACAAAATACCATAATATAAATATTTAATAGATGTTTTAAGGAAATGTTTTAGTAATGATCTTGGAGAAGTAACAGTTGCTGCCCATGCAAATAAAAAGGCTGAAAAGTAATTTCTTAATTATTTAAAGTCCATAATTTTGCAGTCAAAAATTTGTCACAAGTGGAAAACATTCAGGACAGCTGCCAATTGTTCCAGGAGTCTCTGCAAATTCACACCAAGGTCTGAGTATGCAACGCTCAGAAGATATGGAAAATAAAAAAAAGAATAAACTAAATCTCAGATTATGAAGGCCTCAGTTATAACATTAAAAGTTAAAATTTATGCTGGTATTGGAAAGCAACTAAATAAATGAGGCTTGTTGGGAATGGATTCCAGGAAAAGCTTTTAAAAAAACGTACTTTGACAGAGAGGAATGGTGGATTATGTAGGGTTATGAGCTGAGGGGCGAGCTAAAATGGATGAAGCAAAGTATGAACATGTGCTCAGCAGTCTGTGGAGTAAATTTATGGAAATGCATAAAAAGAGATTTTAAAAGATGCATCAATATAAAGTTATTTAAATGGTATAAAAACAATTTCTAACATTTTGTTGCCTAAATATTTTATATAAATTTAATTTATATTTCACAACATACAGTATGATTGCAAAGCTGCATCTGAATAAACTACAAGACAAGTGATTTAGACAGATGAGAGCAAAGTAGAGATGTTCGACTGGAAAGCTGAGCAGAATAATAGAAACTTGTGATATTGCATTTCCTGCAAAAATGCAGTGTGAACGCTTATTGCAGAAGAACTTGCTGAAAAGCTGCTGAAATAAACAAAAAAAGTGCTCAAATGTAGCTGAAATGGAAGAACTAGCCTAATTTTGCAGAAGAAAGCAGAAAGGACACATTTGCTGAATTAGGTTTAAACGAAAGGAAGTGAGCATAATAATTTGGAAATTAGCTAATAACAAACTGAAATGAGCCGAAATATAGCTGAAAAGTAGCTGAAATGACAGAAGCTTATGCTATGACACAAATGCATAACGAGCTGAAATATGCTAAAAAAAAAGAAGGAAAAATGCAGGAAAAAGTGAAAAACAGCATCAAAAGAGCTAAATAGTAGCTGAAAGAGCAGAAAAAGGTGAAAATGGCAGAAAAAACTGACAGGAGCATAAAAAGATTAAATTTAAATAAATTAGTTACGGTAGTATGAAAGAAGCAGAAATTAGCATAAAATAGTGGAAAGTATCTTTTTAAAAAATGAAATAAGCAAAAACAGCTGAAAAGTAACTAAAAGGCAGAAAAAAAGGCTTAAATTACCAAAATAAAGTAGAGAGAGCACATTTTTGCCGAATTAGGCTGAAAAAGTTATGAGTGCAAAAATGTGGAATCAGCTGAAAAAGCTCAAATTAGCAAAAAAACAAACAGATAAATAGTAGCTGAAATAGCAGGGAAAGCAGAAATGAGCATAAGCTAAAATTAGCAGAAATAACTTAGAAGAAGCGCAAACATATTGTAGTTAGTTGAAACAATGTGAAGCACAAAACAGCCACAAAAAAATAAAAAATAATAATAATAGGTTGTAAACTGATCTAAAGATTTGAAGTATGTAAAATGAGCTAAATAAATTTTCTTTGAGCAACAAAAGTGACAGAAAAGGCTAAATATTTCAAAAAGCTAAAGTTGCACCAATACCAAAAGTCATAGCACCCTTCTTCTGAACGAGCTGAACGCTTTACTATAGGATATGTTGAAATGGCACAAAAATTGTGGAACGAAAATCATACCGAAAAATGTATGTAAGCAAAATGGATCACAATAGAGTCAATACTTCATAAGCATTCATACAATAAAACAAAATTCAGATCACCACAAACACCAACAGTTGGCACGGTGGTGGAGGGATGATGATTGGGGCTTGATTTGCACTCTCAATACTTGGTCATATCAAATTATCTGTGTGCTGTTTCTTGTAAATTCACATTCCTTGGTTTTTAGGCTTGTTCAGTGTTTTATTAATATTTCTACACGTTGAGCTCAGTCTAATTTAGATCATATTCATTTTATTAGTAAAAATTGTCACAGGTTTTCAGTTCTCTTTTTGAGCCCTAAAAGATGTTTACAAGAAGGATTTGTTTTTGGTGGCATGGTGTCCAAAGCCAGCTTTTTTATTAAATAAACTTTAACTTGTTTTGCTATTCGCAGAAGGGGAAACTCTGACAATTATATGCAATTTTAGTTTTCAGCCTTAAGAGCTACGGAGTCTGTTTAGGTGTTTTAAATTTCTTCGACTTTGGATTTTTAATCATAAAGAGTAAATATGCCGAGTTCAGTAATTATTCCTTTTCCCCCTGTTTGTAAATGCAATTAATTTTTGTTTGATAATTGGAAGAAACTTTATAATTTATATCCATATAACTGGTTTAGTGGTTTTCATACAAATTGCTCCTGTCACCACTTCTCATTCCCAGTCAGCTCTAGCATGAATAATGTTTAGTATAACTCTGCAGAGGAAGTGATCTTCTTAATTCTTTAGTTAGTACTTCTTGTATTTGTTTATTTTTGGAGTATTTGATATTTTATCCAAATGTCTGTCTCATTTTATTAGATAACCAGTGTCCTGGAAACAGAAGAACATGCAACCAGCAGTTTAAGGATGCCCCAGAGTTCTCCTGGAGGATAGTGGCGACTGGCAACCTGCAGGAAGATGGCAAAACCGAGAAGAATGCTGGAAGCCCACAGGGTTGGGAGGAAGGTAAGAATGAAGGTATCACGTCCCCCCAATTTAGGGGAATTTCATATTTTAGTGAATGTTCTCAGTCTGTGCCATGATCCTCTTATCAAGTGAAGCTACCTTCATCAGGGCAGTTTAAAAAAAAGAAGTTATCTTTGAAAGCTTGTTGTGTGATTTGCTTTAGCGCATTCTGAGACATGCTTGATTAAAGCCCCACCAAAATGCATAAAAATACAAATGGTTTTGATCAAACCGCTAATAACAGGAAGTTCAGCAACAAAACAGTAAAACAGCCCTGCTTGGATTCGATTTTTATACAGTTCTGATTCCTGCCTTCACTCCTCTCCATCCTCCAACATCATTTATTTTCATGCTGTATTATCTCATCTCCTCAGGTGATGGTAAAATGGAAGGGTCTATATATTTTCATGTTTTTTTCTGTGATGCAGTACACATTCTGAGACCAGATGTTTGGTGTGTTGGATGAAATGGGGAAAAAAATTACCTTTACTGATGGATTACAGACATAAGTTGGACGTAGATATGACTGCCCTATGTGTCTACTTTTAGATGTACAGTTTGATGTAGTTTTATACTTTAGGATTCAACAGGGGAGCTAAACTGGAAGATGGTAAGAGTACAAATGTCCACTAGTGGGTTTTTGTTTTTGTTTCATTTTTCTAATATTACTATTTTCCCCTAAAAAATGTTTAGTTTCATTAAGCAAATTAACATAGAGTACATTTATTTTGTATGAGCATGTTGTAAAATGTTTGTATCAACTAGACAATTGCATTTATGCTCATTGTGTGAATGTTTATGAAGCATTCGCACAATTGTGATCCATTTTTCTTCCGTACATTTTTTTGCATCTTTCTATGACAATTTTTGTACTATTTCAACAAGTCGTATATCAAAATATTCCGCTCATTCAGGAGAAGGGTGCTACGACTTTTGGCATTGGTGCAACTTTAGCTTTTTTAAATATTTATCCTTTTCTGCCATTTCTTTCTCATAGGAAATGAATTCAGCTCAAATTACATCCTTCAAATCTTTAGATCTGTTTACAACCTTTTACTGCTCCTTTATATTTTGTTCTGCTTCAGCTTCTTTCAGCTTCCTTTTGCAAATTTTAACTTTTTTCTACTACTTTCAGCTAATTTCAGTTATTGTTTTCCAGCTGTTTTGTGATCCTTTCAGATTTTTTTTTATAACTACAGGTACAACATTTTTATGTTGCTTCTAACTTCTTTCTGCTAATTTCAGCTTGTTATGATCTTCAGATTATTTTTGCTAGATTCAGGTTTTTCTTCTATTTCAGCTACTATTTGGCTGTTTCTATGCAAATTGTTTTTGCCTTTAAAGCTAATTCCACATTTGCACTCATTTCAACCCTTTTCAGCCTATTTTAGAATAAATGTGCTCTCTTCACCTTTCTCTGGCAATTAGCTTCTTTCTGCAATTTTTAGCTACTTTTCAACTCTTTTATGCTAATTTCAGCTTTTTTCAGGTAATTTCCACTTTTTGTTCTCATGTCTGCTTCTTTTAGCCTAATTGACAAATGTGTTCTTTCTGCTTTTTTCTGCTAATTTAATTTTGTTATACCTTTTCAGCTATGTTTTAGCATATTTTAGCTAATTTCAGCTGTTTTCAGATACATTCAAGTTTTTCATGGTAATTTCTGCTACTTTCAAGCTAATTAAATTATTTCTGCTAATTTCAACTTAAGCTCCTTTCAGCTTTTTCTGCTAGTTTGTTATTTCAGCTACTACTCAGCAGTTTTTTTGTTGTTGCTAATATTAATTTTGTCAGCTAATTCCACAGTTCTATTTCGTGTAAGCTCCGCCCTTTAAAAGCTGCGCTTAGTGGGTTTACCCGTGCTTGGCGCCAAAACACTGAATTTCAGCTGTTTTTCAGCAAGTTCTGCAATAAGCATTTCTCTAGTTACAAATTGAATTAAATAAGATTTTTATGCCCTCTAGTCAGTTTCCTACCATTTAGCATCTTAGTATAACTTGACATTATGTTATTCCATAATTTGGTGAAAAATATTCAGCATTAAAAAATTGAAAATATTAAAAAAAAATTATACTAAAATGTTTACCTTTTTTTGCCTTTTAATAATATTTAACTCCTAGCACTATTTTGTTTTAGTTACTTTTAAGAAAAGCAAATGTGCAATTACCGTGCGTTGTTCTGCATTTTGAAGAGAAACAAAAAGGAGGAAACAAAACTCTTAAAAACAATGTTTATGCACAATTGTGCTCAACTCTTTTGTTAGCCACAATGCAGTTGGAGTGTTTTGAATAATTGAGATGGGCGAGCTGCTGTCTCCACACATTTCATGAGCATTTTTCAGAAGGGATAAAAAACAAAACAAAAAAACCCCGAAATGAATACTTAACACTAGGAATACCAGAATATTCAGATGAGTACTACACTTACCAGAGACTGTAAAATGACAGATTGAGGGATTTGCATTCAATTAGGTTTGTGTGACCCCCTGGGGCTGAAGTCTTTTGTGTGCTCAAAACATCCCCCCAGTAGCCAAAACAAAACATCTCCCCATATTCCAACAACAACATTCCTTCTGCAGGTTCAAAGTGCAGCTTTTTACAACACAGACCAAACTTTTGGAGATGTTGATGACTCTTTGCAAATGTCAACGCTAGAAACTTCAGTTTATTTTATAGATATACGTTTTATACTTTTTATACTACTATGCAAAAACTCAGGACAGTATTACACTTTTATTATTTCATTTTATGCTTATGTTCATTGGGTGTTTGGTGTTTTAGGGGTGTTTGGTGTTTCAGTGTTGGTGTAAATTTTCATACTTTTATACTATTATGAAAAAACTCAGGACAGTGTTACACTTTTTTACTATTTTATGCTTATGTTTATTAAATGTTTTAGTGTTTAGTGTTTAGATGGTTACTGTTGCACCGAGGGACTGAGAGAAACGCAATTTCGGTCCTGTGTATGTCCTGTACATATTGCAGTTCTGACAATAAAGTTGACTTTGACTGCCTCTAAGCGAGCAGGTCCCCGGTTCAAATCCTGGTCCGGGGGCCTTTCTGGGTGGAGTTTGCATGTTCTCTCCGTGCATGCGTGGGTTTTCTCCGGGTGCTCCGGTTTCCTCCCACAGTCCAAAAACATGCATGTTAGGCTGATTGTTAACTCTAAATTGACCCTAGGTGTGAGTGAGACAGGTCCCTCTTGTAAATGAGTCCCCGTGGCTCAACGAGTCCAGCCTGTATAAATAAAGGTTGAATGAATGAATGAACAAACTGATATGGAGAGAACACAAATTCTGTAAGAATAAAAATACTAAATATCACCTATTCCACGGTCAAGGCGGGATTGCATTGGTCACTTTTATCTGAAGGCGGCGGGATTGTACAGGTGGTCCCCGACTTACGAGGACATCGACTTACAGGCCTTCGGCCTGGAAACCCTGCTATGGACCGTATCGGTTCATAAGTTTCTCCGCGGAGACACATGCGCTTTATGTGAACGGCGGTTTTGTCAGGAAGGCATCTTTGTCCTTCCTGGACGAAGGACAAATGGTAAATGGAGCTTATTTATATAGCGCTTTCCAGCCCCCTATGAGGGGCCCCAAAGCGCTTTACAATACCAACCATCCAACCATTCATACACACATTCATACACCGGTAGCGGCAGACTGCCATGCAAGGCGCCATCCAGTCCTACCGGGAGAAACTCGGGGTTAAGTGTCTTGCCCAGGGACACAACGACACATGGTGTGGGGAAACGGGATTCGAACCTCCAACCTTCCGATCGGTGGACGAGTGCCATTACCACTATGCCACGGCTGCCTATCTGCCTATCTGCAAGCTACATGCTGAGTGAAATAAAATTGAATAAAGATTTTTCACTCCAGTTTTCATGTAAACATTCATACTTTTGAGTGTGGAAAAATGATTGTGTTATACAACAAATACAGAGCTTTATCATTCAATGGGTCTCTGACTTTGTACAGTACTGTAATAGATTTAGTATTTTTATTCTTACAGAATTTGTGTTCTCTCCATATCAGTTTGTTCATTCATTCATTCAACCTTTATTTATACAGGCTGGACTCGTTGAGCCACGGGGACTCATTTACAAGAGGGACCTGTCTCACTCACACCTAGGGTCAATTTAGAGTTAACAATCAGCCTAACATGCATGTTTTTGGACTGTGGGAGGAAACCGGAGCACCCGGAGAAAACCCACGCATGCACGGAGAGAACATGCAAACTCCACCCAGAAAGGCCCCCGGACCAGGATTTGAACCGGGGACCTGCTCGCTTAGAGGCAGTCAAAGTCAAAGTCAAAGTCAACTTTATTGTCAGAACTACAATACAGGTAGTCCCCATTTACGAGCGCTCTGATCTACGAGGTTCCGGACTTACGAGCTGGCGAATTATTGGAAAAAACGCAAAAAATACTGAGTTTTCCTGTGTTTTTTCACCACAGTTCGTTAGCTAAACATGTGGACACACGTTTCCGATCATTTTTATGCACTCATAAGCAGTTTTTCGATGAAAAACGAGTGTTCGTAGTCGCGCTAGCAAAACCGTTCCAATTTACGAGCGAAATTCCGGACTTACGAGAAGCGTGGCGGCCGTTCCAA